>JXPG01046597.1:6152-25988 GCA_001015175.1 Megaselia abdita | reverse complement strand
TTCTACTGCACCGCTTCATTTTTGTTTTGTTGATATTTTCTTCTTTAATGCTCATCAATTATCCGTAAGAATCCACCGACAATTGTTGAAGACCCTCCGTTTCATTACCAAAATATATCACTCCTCTCAAGTTTCAAATGTATCTCATTAATATTCCCATATCCTTAAAGCAATCGCATTACTCCCCGAAAACCTTGAAAAAATAAAATAAAAATTACGACAATAAAAATGAACATCACGTACTAAAGCTAAAATAAAAAAACTAAAAAGTAACCATTATTCCAGCTCCTGACCCACCATCCAACCTCTCGGTGCAAGTTCGAAGTGGTAAGACAGCAACGATATCCTGGAGTCCTCCGTCTCAAGGCAATTTTACATCGTTCAAAATAAAAATATTGGGTCTGTCCGATGGATATGAGACCAACCGGACCATTCCTGTGGAGGACGGCGCCCTATCCTATCCATTAAAGGAGTTGGCCCCTGGATCTACATATCAAGTACAAGCGTACACAATTTACGATGGAAAGGAGTCCGTAGCGTATACGAGCCGTAACTTTACAACAAGTGAGTATATATGGTTGACTGACCACTTAGTTAATGATTCTTTTTTTCTTGTTGTTTTAATTAATGGGGAAGGGTTTTTGCTTTTGTTTAATTTATGTTTATAATAAATTTTTGTTTGACTAACTTTGAGGGTGAGATTACTTTCATTGACTAACACTTGGATATTTTTTCTATTGTTCATTCATTCCTTCCCGTTTTTCTGTTGTTACTAAAAATAAATGAACGTAACAATAAAGTGAAAAGGGCTTTGTATAATGTTCGAGCTAGACACAAGGATCTTTTGGATATTAAAATTTTACGAGGTAAATAATCTTGGTGGTTTGTTTGCATGACTTTTTCTTCCTTTTTGTAGTTGCACTATTAATATTTTTTAGTATATTTGCTTTTTTATAGTATTTTTGTTATAGTATTTTTAGAGTGAGAGTAATTGAAGGGTTGTCGGGTTTTTGTAATAGCTTTAGTTCTTGTAGTTTATAGTAATATTGTCCATAAAATAAAAATATGCAAATTATATCAAACACTTTTAAAGTATTCATTAAAAAAATGTTTTTAGATAATCCAACAAAAATAAATAAAACCATGAAACTTCAACTTTGAGCTCCGAAAGTTNTTTGTAATAGCTTTAGTTCTTGTAGTTTATAGTAATATTGTCCATAAAATAAAAATATGCAAATTATATCAAACACTTTTAAAGTATTCATTAAAAAAATGTTTTTAGATAATCCAACAAAAATAAATAAAACCATGAAACTTCAACTTTGAGCTCCGAAAGTTTCAAAAGAATTTGTATATCAAATTAAAATTACACAAAATTAAAAATTAAAAGAGCTCTATACTTTTTAAATAACTTGACTAATCTGTATAGATTTTTAACATAGTATTGAAAGTGAGACTGAAATTAAAAAAAAAATGATATATAATTTTATAAGTTTAAATTTAGTTTCTTAAATGCATAAAAATACTGAATTTTTAAGTTTTTTGAAAAAAAAAAATATTTTCCATTATTAAAAATATAGATTGTTAAAAAAAAAAAAAAAACCTACAATTTTTGTTAAATTTTAAACAATAACGTTTTTTTTTTTAATTTTGGAAAATTAGAAGCAAAAAAATACTTAATTTTTGAATTAACGATCAAATAGTTTAAAATTTAAAGAATTTTGAATTGTCAATAGTTTTTTCAAGACTATGTAGTTAAATGTAAAAAAGCTTGAAAATAAAAAATATAAACATTTTCTAAATAAATTATTTTTTTATTCTATTTTCTAAGTTTCTTTAAAAAATGTTTTGTTAAGTTCTAAACATTTGAAAATTATAAGAAATTTTTTAAAAAATAATACAAATTATAGTTTTTAAAAATGCATTATGCAAATTTTGAAAAAAAAATTAAATTGTTTAAATTATAAAAATATAATTTGAAATTTGAATAGTTGAAAAATTAATGTTATTTAGTTGGCTTTAAACTATTCAGTTAAATTAAAAAAAAAAAAAAACTTTGAAATAACTAAAAAATATTAAAATTTCAAGTTTTTTGAAAAAAAATAATATTATTTTCTATTATTAAAAACATAGAATCGCAAAATTTCAATTACATTTAATGTTAGATTTTAAACAGAAATAAAACATAGCCATTTTGTGATTTTTTTTTTAACAAAAAAAGCAAGATTTAAAAAAAAAATCAAGAAAAAGAATAACATATAAATAACATAAAAATTTAAAATGATAAAAAATTAATATTATTTTCAATTATTCAAATCATTAAATTTCAGTTCCCTTAAACTATTTTTTTTTTAAATACTAAATTTGTTGATATAAAAATTTTAAATTTAAAAATAATAAAAATTAGAGTTTTTCAAAATGTAATATGAAAATTTTGATTATTATTATTTAAAAAAAAAATATTTTAATATTTTTAAATTTTAATATAAACAATTTGTTTTTAAATTTAAACAAAATAGTAAAAATAAATCAAATTATTTTGAAATTTCAATACTGTTTTTAAGACTGCCACAAAAAAATTAAAAAAAAAAATCGGAATATAAAAATTTTAATTTTTTGAGTAATTTCTTGTTGTTTTCCATTTCAAAAAAATATATATTTTAATTTCTTCAAACATATAATGTTGATTACATTTAAAAAAAAAAATTAAAAATTATAAAAACCTAATTTTGGATATAAAAATTTGAATTTTAAAAATTATAAGAAATGATAATTTTTTTAAACAATTTAGTTTAAATTTTAAAAAATAATTTTGAAATTCTTTATGAATCAAATGTAAAAAAGCTTTAAAAAACTTCAAAATTATGAAAACTTGAAATTTTGTTGAATAAGTAAATAAATAAGTAATTCTTCCAACATTAAAAAACTGTATACAAAAATAATAATAAATATATTTGTACGTATTAAATAGTTAAAAATAGTTTAAATTTAAAAATTTCGATTACTTGAAAAAAATAATATTAATTAGTTGGTTTAAAAAAATTATAAAAATATTTTTAAATAAAAAAAAATACTAATTTTGAATATAAAAACTTTGAAAATGTTGTTTGAATTTTTTGAAAATGTTGTTAAAAAAATAAAATATTTTAAATTAAATAAAAAAAATTTAAATTATTCAGTTGTTTATGATAACAAAAAATTAAAATATTGGAAAAATAAAAAAAAAAAATATATATAAAAACTTAAAATATAACAAAAAATAGAGTTTTAGAAGATTGATTACAAACAAAATAGTTTAAATTTTAAAAAATAACTTTGAAATCTTAATAAGTTTTATTCTTTTTTTTATTATTAAATTTCAATTAAATTTTTTCAAATACATTTTTTCACATAAATTTTTGTATAATATTTAAATTTTAAATTAAAAAAAAATATTTTAAAATAAAACAAAACTTAAATTTGGATATAAAAAATTGGTTTTAAAAAATAATACAAATTAGAGTCTTTAAAATGTTGAAAAATTAAACTACTTCAAATTTTAAACCAATTAAACTTTTTAGTTAAATGTAAAAAAAATCTTTAAAATACTTATAAATTTTTTTTTTAAATTATATTATTTTTCATTATAAAAAATGTAGAATATTTCAATTTCTTGAAACATAGTTTTTCTGTTAAATTAAAAAAATAATGGAAAATTTTAAAAATTGGGATATAAAAATTTAAAAAAAAATAATATTAGAATATGACAATTTAGAATTTTTTAAAATAATACAAATTAGAGTCTTTAAAAATATTGATAAAAAAATAGCTTAAATTTAAAAAATAATGTTAATATTTAAATACTTGAAAAAAATATAATATTAAAGTTAAAAAAAAACACCCAAAAACCCCACAAAATTTTCCATCTGTGCACAAAAGTATAAGAAAAGGAAAGGAAGTTTATTCGCTTCTAGGTGTTTTCTGATTTAGAGCATAGTTTTCTGTAAAGTAAAGTTTCTTTCCTTTTTATCTTCTGGTTTTTGCGGCGAATGACAGTGGTAGTGGGAGTTCTGTGGCTTTTAACGGTAGAAATATGGAAAAGAAGTATCTGACTGGTTGGATATTTATAGCTTCACTTCATCCCTAGTGGTTGTTTGTTCCAAGGAAACATTTATCTTTCTGTACTGTTTCTGTGTTTGATTATTTTTTGTCTCTCATGGAAGACACTTTCATGTTTTTAATCAAGTAGAGGTCTCTAGCACCTGTGGCCTTTATACTTTTATATATTTCTTATAGTCACCTTCAATTACTATCACTAAAATCCTTAACACAATATATATAATAACATAATCACACTAATTAAAACCGTTTTACTAAAAATACAGCATGTTTTAAAAACTACTAAGATTCCATCTAATATAAATTTTGTTTTACTTTCTCCATCAAACCAATAGAACCGAACACACCCGGCAAATTTATTGTGTGGTTTAGGAACGAGACAACTCTGTTAGTTTTATGGCAGCCTCCGTATCCAGCTGGTATCTACACTCACTACAAAGTGTCTATAGATCCAGCCGACGCTTTAGAGAGTGTACTATACGTGGAGAAGGAGGGTGAACCTCCTGGTCCAGCACAGGCAGCATTCAAAGGATTAGTGCCAGGAAGGGCGTACAACATATCTGTTCAGACAATGTCTGAAGATGAAATTTCCATACCAACAACGGCACAATATCGTACGGTTCCACTACGACCGACAAATGTTACCATCGACAGAGAAACCATCACATCCAACGCTTTCAAAGTGGTGTGGGAGGCACCGAAGGGTGTGAGCGAGTTCGATAAATATCAAGTGTCATTGTCTACATCTCGTCGACAGTCAACTGTTGGACGGACAAATGAGCCAAAAGCATCACTGGAGTTTCGTGACAATCTAGAGCCAGGCAAAACATACAATGTCGTTGTTAAAACAGTGTCTGGCAAAGTGACTTCATGGCCGGCAACGGGTGATGTAACATTGCGTCCACTGCCAGTGAAAAATTTACAATCATACTTGGACGATAGAGGCAACACGATAAACATTACATGGGAGTCGCAAATTTCCAGCACTCAAGATGAATACAAAATCAGCTACCATGAAGTGGAGAGTTATAATGGGGATGCGAGCACAATGAACACTAACGAAACGTTTTATGAACTTGAATCGTTGCTTCCGGGTAGAAATTATTCACTCACTGTTCAAGCTGTGTCCAAGAAGATGGAATCGAATGATACAACTATATACGTAGTGACCCGACCATCATCGCCAATAGTCGAGGACTTGAAGAGCATCAAGGACGGTCTGAATATTAGTTGGAAGAGTGATGTTAATTCTAGGCAGGACAAATATGAGGTTATTTATGCCAAGAACGGAACCTCTGAAAAGAGGACTGTCTACACAACAGAGTCTAGACTGGTCATCAATAAGTTGTACCCTGGAGCTGGGTATGAAGTGAAGGTCTTCGCAGTTAGCCATGGTCTTCGCAGTGAACCTTATGTGGACTTCCAAGCTGTTTGTAAGTGTTTTTTTTATTATATTTTAATTTTTGGGAAGTCATTAAAAATTCATTTTTGTGTCTAAAATTCGAGAGCAATTTCAGGTCTATTAATTCCATAGTTTTTTTTTTTTTTTCATTTTTGCTAATTGGGAGTCATTGTCCAATATTTCAATTCATTGTTAACAGCATTTTGTACCTTAAGTTTTAACTTAGTTCGAAGGACCTTTTTGAGTTAACGTTATGTACGTCTTTTACGTTACGTGTTGCCCAAGTAGAGCATTTTAAAATATTATATATGTGTTATTTATATAATATATAAACGCAAATTAAACATATATTAAACATATTTTATATATATAATATTTGTTTAATAACTATCGTTTCTGATTGGTTGATTTTATTGTCGATATTGAAAATATTTTTCACATTATTTTGAAGGACCTCTTTGAGTTAACGTTACGAATTGATTTGTGACTTTGTGACTTAAATTTCACATCAGTTCGAAGGACCTTCTTGAGTTAACGTTATGATTTTACGTTACGAAATGATTTATTGATTCTGACTTAATCGATTTGTGACTTTATTTTCACATTGGTTCGAAGGACCTTTTTGAGTTAAAATGTATGTTAAAGTTACGAATTAATTTTATTTCGGTATTCAAAATACTTCACATTTGAACAGCATTTTGTGACTGACATTTCACATCGGTTCGAAGGACCTTTTTGAGTTAACGTTTTGTCTTTACGTTACGAAATGATTGATTGATTTGAGACTTAAATTTTAACTTTAAAACAAACAAAGCTCTAAAGTGTTCGGGACTGTACTAGTGTACTAGCATCAAAACTATTATTTAGCTTGATTTTAAATTTTACATATGAAAACTAGTCGAATATTAACTAAAAAAAAATGTCAAAATTTACTACTTTTTGTCATCGAAAGAAACTAAAAAGTTATTTTGAATTTCAACTAAAGAAATCTCTTATTCTGAATTCTCTCTTGAAAGTTTTAAGTAATTCTTAATTTTTATTGGCTAAAAATCACAACTAAACCGAACAAAACCCGACAATGTTCGGGATTACTTTTACTATTCTTTTGATTTAGAAAAAGTTTTGAAATAAGTATTGAAACATTTTCAAATGCATCTTAGAAATATAATATCTTGAAGTTTTGTGAGTTGCCCACTATGAACACACTCGGAATATATTCTGTACACATTTGAAAATAGAAAGAAATAAAAAAAAATTTAAAACATGTATAGCACAAGTGGCATGAAGAAATCATTAAAGTTAACAATAACGGTATTATTTGATATATATTTCCATTTTACTCTTTAATGGAAGAATAATTTGCTGTCGCACTTGCCAGAGATGGGCAGTTATGGTAATGATAACTTTAATGATAAGTTCCCGAATATTACTTTTGAAATATGATACACTACTGACATTGAAAATATGTAGATTACATATTCTGAGTTTTCAATGCGAATGTTTATTCATAAAAATGTGATAACAATTGTAAGACATACTTGGAAATAAAACAAACATTACGATTAATTACTATTCCTTAATGTTTCGTTTAATTTATGAAGTAATATTTTTTATAAATTAATATTACTTCTTAAAAATATAATAATTTCTTTTGAATCATAAATGTAAATTTGCAATGCTTTTCTTCTGCTTTTTTACTAGAGTTCGTGAACTTCAATTATAGAAATGTTTGATTTATTAGAAAGAAAGAAAGAAAGAAAGACTAGAAATTATACAAATTTTTGAAATTTAAATTAATTAACTTCTTCTAATCTACAAAACAAACAAATATTTTAATTTAAATCATGAGTTTTGAATTGAGAATTTAAAAAAAAAAATTGTAAAAGCTCAATTGACTTCATAGAGGGGCGCCACCATCTATATAATCTTTACTTATGGACAAACTTGTCTATATGATTGTGGTAGTCTTTCTTGAGAATTACTAAAGGATTAAAAATATTTTATATGCCTTTTTTGAGAATGACTAAAGTATGTCTTTCTTGATATCGAAGAACAAAAACCATACTTTTCAAACTACTGTTTTAATTGTTGAAGGCTTGAAACGGTAGAGGTCTAAATGGTGATATTTTCGAAATATCTTTAAAGGCTAATTATTTTGAGTATATCATTGTCCAATTAAGTCCTCATTTCTCTTCAAATAATCATTCGGTATTATTTTCTTACAAAAAAATCTTAACTCATGTTACCCTCGAAGGACCATTTTAAATAATGTTTCTCGTTTACTCCAAAGACAATAGAAACTAACAAAAATTTATTCCAGATCCAAATCCTCCAAGAAATCTAACCATTGAGAAGGTTACGAGTAATTCTGTTTTGGTTCGTTGGGTCAAACCCGAGAACACCGAATTCTCAGAATACTCCATACGTTACCGAACCGAAAGCGATAAGACATGGGTCCGCTTGCAAAGCGTTCGCACCACTGAAGCTGAAGTCACAGACATGTCTCCTGGTGAGAAGTACACTATCCAAGTGAACACCGTCAGTTATACTGTCGAGAGTCCGTATCCATTACTTGTCAACCAAACTGTTAGACCAAATCCAGTTTCCAACATCGTAATCTTGGTCGACTCAACAAACATCACCTTAGAATGGCCAAGACCCGAAGGAAGAGTTGAAACTTATGTGTTAAGATGGTGGCCATCAGACAACCCCAGCAAAATGGTCATGAAGAATGTTTCAGAGAATCATATTGGTGAGTAGATTTTTGATTATTTTAAAAAGTGTTCAGGAATTCTACAGGATTGCATTTTAAATGTATGGATTGTTGGGTTTATTGATGGATGGGTATATGGATGGATTGAGGAAATAAATTGGTTAAATAAAAATGGATGGATCCTAAGAACATTTGAAGAGAAGGATGGGTATGATGAATGATGTTGGGCTTGTATGGATGGGTTTATGAATGAATGGATCTATGGGTGTATGGAAGAATGCGAGTTAGGTTGATTGAATGGGCATTATTAATAGGGACGGGTTTATGAAGGGTTGTATGAACGGATTGATATGTGTTTGGATAAAATGATGAATATATTATGGTGTATGGATGGGTTGTATAGAGAAATCAATTGGTGTTAGGATGTTTGTATTCAATATGAGAATAGGTAGGCTTTAATGAATGATATATGGATGATATTGATCAATCCTTGCATTTATAGATGAATGAATGCGGAAATAGGTGTATGGAATTATTAATGGATGGGCATTAGCGTGTATGGATGTAGGGAGTAATGGGTGTTTGGATACAATGATGAATAGACAAGTCTTAAGGTGTATGCATGGAGAGATGAATACTTGGTATGGATTAGGTTTTTTCGAGTGGATGGGCTTTTATGATGTATGAAATTATGAATGATGATGGATGAGAAAATTATTAATGGAATGATCACTGAATGGGCTTTAGCTTCTATGGATGGGTTTAGGAATGAATGGATGGATGAATGGTATATAAATTGATTTTATTGTATATAAATGAATGGATCTATGGCTATTAGGAAAGAATAATGTATTGATGGATGATCTATTGAATGATGTATGGATTTTAATTGATGGTTAGATATATCAGTGTTTACGGATGGATTTCTAATCTAAAAGTATAGTAATGATGTATGGATCTGTTTATTTATGGATCCTTGTGCTAAATGAATCTTTCCATGAAAGGTTCTTATGATTGATATGTGTTGATAGTTCTAGGGATTGAATTGATTACGTTGTAATGCAAGTAATTATGTAAAGTGAAGGATGAAATGTCTGGACTAAGGTAAGGGGTGAATGTGAAGATTGATGTAATGGTTGAATACAGAGATTGATGAAACATTAAGATTAGATTTAAGGTTGAAATCTAGAAATATGTGATGTCGCACACAAAATAAAATGACTCTAAAAATTCAAAGAAAAAATATTTGAGAACATGTTCAAGACCGAGACTTTTTTTGAATAATAAACTTTGAAAAAGCGAACTTTGAAAATATAAAATATATATATATATATATATATATATATTCTCAAAATGAGTCAGGAATCAGTAATTCATTTTAAGAGAATCAAGATTTTCAAATATTTAATTAAAATTTAAAAAGATCTTTTAAAAGATAAGGTAGTATTTCCAAGAAGAGGCCACTTAATCTCTCTATATTCAAAGAATTCCTCAATCGTTTTTTGATGAATCATATACGATCTCTCTATTTCAAGTATTCCTCTTAAATCTCTATATTGAATCATATACGCTCTCTCTATTTCATGGGGCGTTCTTTATTTTTCAATTTCATGTCACTGAAATTGAAATACGTTCAAATACGATTTTCGGGGTCCTTTTTCAACGCAAAATTTTTCAGTTTGATTCTCTTTTTCTTTGAATTCTAGAGGCGTTTTATTTTGTGTGTGTAATCCAATTATTTATGTAACATGATGGTTGGAATCTAGGGATTGATTTGACACTTATATAGGACTTATAGTCCATGGATTGATGTAAGGTTGGAATTTAAGATTGAAATCTCGTAATTGATGAAACGTTGGATTTAGGGATTGATTACTAGGGTCTACGGATTTATGGGTGTTAAGGTATATTGATTGCTAGATAGATGGGTAGGTTTTAGGTATGTATTGTTGTATGGATGGATTTTTGGATCGAAAATTCAAGTTCTTTCAAATTTGTTACATGGACTTCTTGAAAATTTCCTTCGATGTTTGATTGATTCCTAGTTTTGTATCGGATTCCTTCAATTCATATAGTAATTCCTGAAGTGTCCAGTTTAGGTCTAGGGTATTCGGATGAACAAGTCCTAGGGTATATTGATGGTTAGATGAATGATTCTATGGATGGATTTTTGAATACAAGAAAATGGATGGATAGGTTTTAACGTGTTGGTATTGTTGTATGGATTGATGGGTTTATGAATCGAATATTGTACTTATTTGGATTATGGGATGTATGCGATTATGGATAGTTCAATTGGTGGGGTTTATGGATATGTAAATTGATGTATATTAGGAAGTACGGAGGGATGCATAATGTGGAAGAATGTATGGATAGATACATATTTTGGATGAGTAATTAGATAAAGTGATGTTTGGATTTTGCATGAGTTGTAAGACGGAAGGCTCTATCGATTGAAATATTTAGGATAATATAGAAGGTGTATGAATTGATGCATTGATGAAAGAGTGTATGGATAGATTGATGAATGATTCGCTTTATAGCTGGGAAGGTTTTAGGAATGGTTAGATAGATGACTGTATAGATTATGTATTGAAATAGGCAAAGACCTTTAGTTTGTTTGACCCAACATTGCCAATTCTAATATAATCACAATACATTTTATAAAATAATATTACAAACAAAACATTCAATGCAAACCACAAATCCACAGCACCATTGCAATCAACAGATGAGGCCCCATTAGTCCGTGTGTTAATTGGTGAGCTGACGCCAGGTGTCCAATACAAATTCGATATTCACACGATATCCAACGGTTTAACGTCAGACACCACCCATTTAACAAAACGAACAATGCCATTAATCCAATCGGAAGTTGTGGTTATTAACAATAATATTCTACAAGAACGTGACACGATAACTCTATCGTACACTCCTACTCCTCTCGTCTCTAGCAAATTCGATATCTATCGTTTCTCGTTGGGTGATTCAGAAATCAAAGATAAGGAAAAGTTGGCCAACGATACAGACAGAAAGGTTACATTCACTGGATTGGTGCCAGGAAAACTGTACAACATTACAGTGTGGACGGTGAGTGGTGGTGTCAACAGTTTGCCGTTACAACGACAGGATAGACTGTTTCCGGAGCCGATTACACAGTTGAATGCAACCCACGTTAGTGACACGGAAATCACATTGAAATGGGACATTCCAAAGGGAGAGTACAACGCCTTCGAGGTACAATATCTAATCACTGATTCGGATTACGTTCAGAATTTGACTGTAGAGGACACTATGACTATTGTCGACTTGAAACCACACAGAAACTACACTTTTACAGTGGTTGTGAGGTCTGGAACAGAGTCATCCGTTTTGAGAAGTAGTTCTCCAGTTTCAGCTAGCTTTACTACAAAAGAAGCGGTTCCTGGAAGAGTGGAGAAGTTTGACCCTATCGATGTTCAGCCCAGTGAGATTATTTTTGATTGGTCTTTGCCCACTAGTGAAGAAAATGGAGTTCTTAAGCAGTTTTCAATAACATATGGTTTGGAAGGATCTCAACACACAAATACAAAGGATTTCAAGCCGACCGACACAAGGGGAATCTTGAAGAACTTATTACCAGGAAAGAATTACGTTTTCAGGATTCAAGCTAAGACTTCCATCGGTTACGGACCTGAAACTGTTTGGAAACAGAAGATGCCAATCCTACCACCACCAAAACCGCCAGCACAAGTTGTACCTACTGAGGTTTACAGGAGTTCCTCCACCATTCAAATCAGGTTCAGGAAGAACTATTTCTCTGACCAAAATGGACCGGTGAGTTTTTTGTATATTTTTTTTATTTATATTTATTAATAAATATAATTTAACCCCCCGCCAGGTTATAATGTATACGATAATTGTCGCTGAAGATGACACTAAGAACGCTTCCGGATTAGAAATGGCTAATTGGAGAGACGTTCAATCGTATAGTATATGGCCACCATATCAAGCGATCGAGCCATACTATCCATTTAAGAACAGCTCCGTGGAGGACTTTACAATAGGAACAGACAATTGCGAAACCAGACAAACTGGATATTGCAATGGAGCTCTGAAGTCTGGAACAACATACAGAGTCAAAGTTAGAGCATTCACTGCTTTTGACAAATTCACAGACACCCACTACAGTTTCCCGATCCAAACCGGTAAGTTAGAAAAACCCTCATCCAATTAACAAATATATCACTCTTGATTTCCCTCCTCCCTGTCTGTCTTACTCTAGAAATAGATCTTTTGGTTAAAGAACCGGGTAAGTTTTGGTTTTGAGTGCCTGCTATCGTCGAGTGTCTTCTTTATTTCTTTGTTTTTATTTTTGTGGAGAATGCCCGATCTTTCTTTTTCCTTACAGTTTTAAGACAAGAGAATAAAATATTTAACTTTCTTCCCAACAGACCAGGACAACACTAGCCTCATCCTAGCGATTACCGTTCCATTGACCATAATTTTAATCTTAGTAGCCACTTTCATTCTGTTCAAGAAGCGAAAAAGTACAAGTGGTTGTCGGAAGACACCGAAAGACTCCCATGCCAATGACAACATGTCTCTTCCGGACAGCGACATTATCCAGAATCGCCCGATCCTTATTAAGAATTTCGCCGAGCACTACTGTTTGATGTCGGCGGACTCCGATTTCCGTTTCAGCGAGGTCTTCGAGGAGTTGAAACATGTCGGCCGTGATCAACCCTGTACATTTGCGGATCTTCCATGCAATCGCCCAAAGAACCGTTTCACCAACATCTTGCCATATGATCATTCCAGGTTCAAGCTGCAACCC
The DNA here is from genome assembly GCA_001015175.1 of Megaselia abdita. Classification (NCBI taxonomy): domain Eukaryota; kingdom Metazoa; phylum Arthropoda; class Insecta; order Diptera; family Phoridae; genus Megaselia; species Megaselia abdita. The sequence continues at coordinate 12,959 of JXPG01046597.1, read as the reverse complement.
GTGGATGACGAAGAGGGATCAGATTATATCAATGCTAACTATGTGCCAGGACATAATTCACCTAGGGAATTCATAGTGACTCAGGGACCATTACATTCCACTAGAGATGACTTCTGGCGAATGTGTTGGGAGAGCAACTCCCGCGCCATCGTCATGTTGACAAGATGTTTCGAGAAGGGCCGAGAGAAATGTGACCACTATTGGCCACACGACACGATGCCGGTCTTTTACGGAGACATCAAGGTCCAGATACTTAATGAAAGTCTATACACAGACTGGAACACAACAGAGTTCCTGCTTTGTAGGGTGGGTTTATTTAACATATTTTTTGTTTTTCCAAATATATAGAACATTTTATTTCCAGGGAAGCGATCAAAGGATTGTTCGTCACTTCCACTTCACTACGTGGCCAGATTTTGGAGTGCCCAACCCACCACAAACATTAGTCAGATTTGTTAGAGCATTCCGGGACAGAGTCGGTCCTGATCAAAGACCAATCGTAGTCCATTGCAGTGCTGGCGTTGGTCGATCTGGCACATTCATCACTCTAGATAGAATACTCCAAAGCATCCTCACTTCTGATTATGTGGATATCTTTGGAATCGTGTTTGCCATGAGAAAAGGTTGGTGGTTTATTTTTTGTGTATTTATTATTTATTTTTGTGCAAACTAGAAGATAGATAGAAGAAAATTTTACTTGGAATCTAAACAATTTTAATTATCGCATGGATGGCATTCTTAGACAACATTTGTTCTGTGTAGAGTTTCCTGAAAAAACAGACTTCCTGAAAAACCCAAAGCTAACATTATTCTTTTTCTTCTAAATATATATATTCCTCAATTTTATATATATAAAAAAACCACTACATCAATGTTGCAATTAAAGCTATAAATTAATAATTGAATATATTCTGTAATAAATTACAAAACAAAATTATTCATAAAATCAAGTAAATCTTTTGTGAATCAATCCTCAAGCATGGAAATCAGCCTGGAATGCCAGGAAAATAACATCGAAGCCTCAATTCAGATTTCGGAACAATTACTTTATATCACCCTTAGACATTAGGCCTCAAGGAGAGCTTTTGATATTAAAGCTACAAAATTCTAACATCGATGCTAAATTGATACACATTCCACAAACTGCAATTTTCGAAGGACATTCTGGTTTCATATTGCAGTGTCCTATATGGAATCGAACAAGATTTTCCTTCCCTGCTATAGAGTTTTAAATTATTAACTTTTTGTTAGTTGAATTAGATCTTCTGCAATATCCGAAAGGAGAAAAGTTAAATCTCCATTCGTAACTTCAACATTATATTGGGTTTTGGAACCTATAAGAGAGTTATGATCCATTTCTCACCATTTTGTTTCAAAGGCAATCCATTCAAATTATACCTGAACCCAATTCAAGTATTCGACCCGTTTGTGAATATTTTTCAAATGAATTCATCAAGAATAAGTCCTTAGACTTGACAACGATACATTTAGCCTGTTTTATATTTTATTTAGTTTTCTGCAATTATTTAAGACCTTCAAAGCAGTCCATCAGATACTTGTCTTCTTAATACCTTTGGTGTATTCAAGTTTGGATCCGTACCTTCCGAGAAAATAATACTAGCTCTATTTTGTCTGGGATAGTACCCAGTCCACACTTCTTTGTTCAAGATTATTTATAAGAGCACTATGAGGCCTATCACTGGCTGTCGTAGCACCTTTAAAACCCGATATTAGACTTTAGAATTAACTATTTTTAAAGTTTGAATCTCTGACTATTTGTCATCATCCGTCCAAAGAACTTTTCTATCAAATACAGCCAGCATGTTTTTATCTGGACCTTTAAATTTAGACCTCAGTACTTTGATCAGCTCAAAAAGTGTACGGTTCTCAAGCATGATTCTTCGTTTAATCTCCACGGTGAAGCCATTGTCAGAGTTAACAGAGCTTCTAAAATATGTGAAATCTTGCACAGTTTCAAACTCGGTTCCAATTCTGTTGTTATTGAATTGCTTACTCTTTCAGCTACATTTCATGTACTTGGTCAATGTTCCCAATGAGTCCCATATTTTCTACCTAGTTATGATTTCTTGAGTTCGTTCTCGTTCCGCGCTACATTTTCCAGGCAAATATTAAAGAATAACCTTGGCGAAAACCCTTACATGTAGTGAACGGTTTCGAAGAATTCTTAGCTGATTGCATCAGCACGTAATCGAAAATCTAGGCTTTCAAGAGACTTTCGTCGACTACGTCGACTAAGTTTTGGTGTGGTCATATACCATTACTATTATATCACACTCCTGGCAAAAGCTTCGGAAGCTTCACTCGATTTCAATGATTCGCTATTAATTCCATTTATGACTTTAGGCTTCTTACTCTTCGATCTGGATATCCTTGGTCGATCCTTATGGATGTTCTTGTTAGGGAAAAATGTACTCCTGATGATTAGACTTTTGTCTCTCTGCGAAGTTCATTAACCTACATCAATTGTCCGTAGATGTGATGTGCAGACTAAATGCAGGTCAATAATACCCCTTAGATGCTTCCTTGCCAACCTTTGCATTGCAATCACATATGATGTATGTACTATCGTTTTTTGGACACTCATCCATGGTTGCATAGAATTCGCCGTTGAAAGCGAGACCTTATAAGTCGTCAACCTGGCCCGCGATGCATAAAAATGAAGCCATACAATCCCGGATTTTCCTTGCCATTGTAGTAGATCTCGCTTTTCCTCTTTCTATCTCTCAATACCACTCATTCTATAATCCCGCAGAGCTGTGATCTAAACTTTTTAGTATGCTATAGAGACTCAGTTCTCGCACCTGCTCTTAAAAGCGTTCCATGGGGTTCAATTTTCGTAGATCCAATTAATCCCAGGCTTCTTACTGATTTTCGGAAACATGTCGAAGATGACTAGCCTTACGCCTCTATTAATGAATTTATGTAATTTATGAATTTATAATATTTAATGAAAAAATAGTCACAGTATTAAGTCTTACAAGGAATAATGTAACGCTGAATATACCCATTTTATTGTTATTAAACAGAATCTTAACATTACTTAAGCATAACTGCAGAATATACTTGAAATTGTAGTTATTATTAATATTCACAGCGAACTCTTAAGAAAATAGTTAGTTAAAGTCATAAATTTAAAAATCTAAAAACGCTTTGAGCCCTGGCCTTGATGTTCTACTTGAGTAGGCTTGTACAGAATAGTTGGAAGTACTTAAACTTGGTCCAATGCTGTTTTCACAAGAAATGTGATTCTTCACAACTTTGTCTTAATTTTAATTCTCACATCCCTCTCCATATCCAATCACAAATTTGTTTAAGTTCATTAAGTATTCCTCTGATCTATATTATTTTAGAGACTGCTGAGTTTATTGCTGCTTTTTCGCTTTGCTGGATGACATTGCAACTTGACTTTCATGAAACAGTATACCCTAAGCCTTAAATGACAAATCCACTAACTGACTTTAAGTTATTGATGTCACTACCCTAATCTGCGTGAGCGTCAAGATTCCTTTTAAATAAAAGTTCTCTCGATATTTATGTTAGCTATTCGAACAATGTTTTTCAGGCATACAGTAAACAGGTCATAGGAAAGTGCATCTCCCTGTTTGCAACCTTGTGTGGTGTTAAAAGCTTCCGATTTTGTCTTGTTCACTCGAACTGAACTTTTGGTATCTGCCATTCTTTTCTTGATATATTACTAACTTTCATTCAACATTGTGTTCAGATTGCTGAGATTCCTCGAAGGTTCCTGTCTCATCAACGCCGCTAACATCTAAGAGCTACAATCATGAAATTCATCTTCGAGCTTCGTAAACGATTCTTGATGTTCTTGATTTCATATTGCTCAGGCTGACTTTGGTTGACAGCAACAGTGTCTCGGTCAACGCCAACAGCTTGATCATCTTTATCCTTCTCCGCAATATCCTCGACCACATTTTCATCTTGCTTAAGCAAAAAAGATCCTGATGATATAAAAAACTTTCGTCTCATTGTGGAAAATCACATCTCTCGAAATTTCAATACGATGAACTTTGATACCCGATAGCTATAGCCATTCGTGCCTTTAGATTATCCCGCGAGTATACCCTTCCTGAATTTGAAGTCAAATTTCTTCCTTTGGTACATGGAGGTAAGCAGTATAGGTCTAAAACTTGAAAATAATAAATGTCAGGTATTTTTCCAAAGCATACCTCAAATGTGCTCCTTGAATCGTTAAGATTTTTACATGTTCAATTCATCACAAAAGCTGCAGTTTGCACTATATGCCTCACCTATTGTTCTCGTATCCCTCTCTACCCGACCGTTTTGTTGAGGCATGTAAGTTATGACCAACTCCTCTTGAACGAAGCAAATCCTAAACATCCTTTCTGCAATATTCAGTTCCTTTATCGGTCCTTCAGATTTACTGGAAATCCGCGTAAAATGTATCTAAAAACATCTCGAAAAGACCTTTGACATCTGACTTCCTCTTTATACATCAATTCCCACTACAATTACAGAAATCATACTTTTGAACCAACATGTATCTTAAAACTCCAACGCAGATATGCTCCATAGGTCAGCTAATGGATACTAATTCGTTAAACTTGAACATAATTTTGAAGATAGATTTAGATCCACGTTTTCCAACAGCCGAAACAGATCCATGACGGTTATCCTAGCAATAACTTCCGTTAGCTGTCAAATTGTAACCTTTGTTCAAAGCACAATTGATGCAAAATAAAAACATCTTAATTTTAGGAACATACGAGACGACTTTAATTTGCCCACTGTTACCCATCTAAAGCTATGATATCAATATCACATTCGCCTTTCACCATGACAGTTTCTTCGTTTGCTATTGTTACCGGTTTCTCATTGTAGCTCGAAAACCAATCAATGAGAAAGGACATTTTGTGGTGATCCCGAGTCTGCTAGCCAAACATCCTTTTCTGGAGATTTCACATCAGAATTGTCAATAAAAGCTTTCTTTTTATACAATTATTCATATTTGTTCCTATCCTGGAAAAGTCACGAGAATCTTCGTGATAAACATATTTTCTGAAATCACTTTTAAAAGATCTTCCAGCCACTTAACAATGTTCTGTAACTTTGATATATGTACAGCTATGCTGTCGTCGGGATCTTTTACGTATAATTAAAAAACTCCTGCTGAAGGTAATGGATGCTTGCTTCAGACTTTTGTTCGTATACAGATTCAAATGATGTAACATTTATATAATTGACCACAACCCTCCTGCCTTTAGAACCATCGTAATCTGGAATTTCCAAATCGTATATTGCTCGGCTTTTTCCAATCGCATAACCTTTACTTCCTCTATATAGTTGGTACTGACGACATGAAGTGATTTGAAGATAGTGGAGTTTTGTATAAAGTGATGTTCTTTGAATAAAATTTGGCATCGGCAATAAGAAGTTGGAGACAGACGATAGATGGTTTGAAGTTGAATCTAGACAGCAAGACGTTAAAGTTGTGTTTCTTGAGGAAGGCGGCAAAATAGTTGGAACTTGACAAGGAGTTGGTCATATTTGGATTGAACGTTAAGAGTTAAAAATCTGTAAGCTTGCTGATATTCGGTTCTGTGAAGTTAGATGGCAAAAAGTTGGTAGACCAACTCATGTATTGACCATATGATATATATTTTGAAAATGTGTTGGCAATTAGCGATGATGTAGAAGATGACTTCAAAAGACGGTGGGAAGTGTGGGGTTAACGATGAAATCATGAAATAGAAGACGTAAAAAAATTGGTAGTTGACGATAACATATAGATGGTGACATATATAGTTAGAAGATTACTGTAAATAGTTAGTAGCTGGCGCAAAATAGTTGGAAAAGCTTAGGTCTGATGTTCTGCAGCTTGTGGATGATTGCGGTGTATACGAAGCTTTAGAAGAGCAATCAGGAACAGACAGCTTGTGGTTTGGAAACTGCACAGAAGTTTTTGTATGTTTGTGGATTTGTGGGTTTGTGTACACAAAATAAAATGACTCTAAAAATTCAACGAAAGAATATTTGAAAACTTGTAAGACCAAGACTTTTTTTACCGAATAAACTTAAAACAAGTGAACTTTGGAAATATCTTCTTTATTCTTCGATTTCATGTCACTGAAATTGAAATACTTCATACTTTCAAATACGATTTTTCGGGTACTTTTTCAACGCAATATTTTTCAGTTTGATTCTCTTTTTCTTTGAATTCTAGAGGTGTTTTATTTTGTGTGGGCATTTGTGTGTTTGTTCCTTATTCAAATCTACAGGGATTAGAGACATATCGTAGGCTATTTTTGAGGTAAGGTAAGGTCAGAAATGTTTAGTTTTAATTTTCTTTTTTATAATATTTGAAAGAGCGAATATACTAAATATAGGTATCGTTGAACGAGGAATCTTGAGAGGAGTTAGAAAATAAATAAATATATGGAATCGATATCTGTGGTAGATTCCAGAAACGTTTCCGTATCCATTTTTTGTTAGTTTAAAATGCATGGGTAGGGAAAAAAATAGAATTGGCTTTTGTTATGGAAAAGGGTAAGATATTTTAGAAATAGTTTCATGGTCAAATATGTTTATCGTTGAATTGAATTTTGAGAATAGTAAGGAAACGTCTGTGCAATCGATTTCTTGAATGGGAATAGGTTTTAAGCTTCGAAAAACAAATCCTTTAGCTTTTGCAAGACAACAAATATCCTCAAAATTAAAAAATAACAAACCGAAAGTACAAACTAAAAAAATAAAATTCATTCATCAAAACAATAAATACCCGCGCCACAAGAATTTAAAAAAAAAAAA
>JXPG01046555.1:3742-18768 GCA_001015175.1 Megaselia abdita | reverse complement strand
TAAACTTTATTAAAAGCTGAAAAATTAAAAACAAAATAATAACATTTATTTGAACAAAAATAAATCTTGAAAACATTCACCTTTTAGAAATTTCAAAAAGAATTTAAGAAAATATAGTTTTTGAATTATGTTTTTTTAAATCTTTTAAAATTTAAAATTGTTGAAACTTTTTTGTGATTAATGTTTGAAATTAGAAAAAAAACGCTTGGTAAAGAAGGTTTTGTGTTTGAATTGTTCATAAAATTGAAGTTTGAGATTCATCAAACTTCTTTTTTGTTGTTGTTCTTTTTTTTTAAATTCTTAGTTTTTGTTTTTTAAATACATTACTTATTTTAATTCTTATTATTTAGTGAAACTTGTTTTGGTGACACGATTCTTTTAAAAATTGTTTTAATTTGAAAATTTAAAACTGGGTATTATTATTTTTGTATTTGTTTTGCTTCAATGTTTTAAAAATACCTAAACTTAACAAAAAATCACAAACATTAAATAAATTAATAAACAAAAAATTGTAATTTCAGATAAGTTGGACACACGCTCTCAGAAAGATTGTTGTAAACTGCTATAAATATCATGGACGGGAGGATTTGTTACCCACATTCTCCGATGATGAGGACAAGAATAGTATTATGATCACGAATTCTGTGGGATCACCAGGCTCACATAACGGACAAGCACAAATCCATATACAAACAACGTCACACTCAACATCTTCATCTCAAACATCTGTGGTTACAACAACTGCCGCTGCAGTGGAAGCTGCACGACAACAAGCCAACAACAATAGCAATGTGAGTTTTTTGTTTGTTTTATTTAACTAACATTTTTGAGGGGTTATTTTATAGTAAACAAAAATAAAATATCCATAAAAAAATAACATCCATTGGTGATGGTCTGATCTCACAAAAAACTCATAAATGTTTAAATTCTTTCCAATAACCATTGACTCATGACTCTCTAAATATATACATATAGGTGGGAAGTGTGTTGAAATTACATAATTCTGGTACGATAATCACACAGAGTAACTTAAATCATCAATCGAATATCATACAAACATCCAATGGAACGACTAAAATTGAGTTGCACACATCCAATGGCACAACCACCATCCAACCACAATCTCAACATCACCACCACAACAATCAGCAACATCAATCAATTCAAACATCGAATTCAACGGCAGCTCAAACAATCGCAAACGCTCAAGTTTGCCTTGATCCAATGACCCTCAGCGACGTTGATGTTCGTACAAATCTTTTCTATCTAATGAGTGTTTATTTTCTACTTCAAACTATCTAATTTGTTCTTTGTTCTGATCTTCAGTTTTTTTTTTTTTTTTCATTTCTTGTTGCACGGCATTTTTTATTTCAGTTCAATTATTTTTGTGTCTTCGTGTGATTTAATAGTTTTTTCTTAAATTTAAATTAATGTTTTCTATATCTTGATTTCAGTATTCTCAAGCGGTTATATCAACCATTCAAAATGCGGATGGAACGGTTTCGTTGTTCCAAATGGATCCCAACAATCCTATCATTACGCTACCGGATGGAACAACCGCACAGGTTCAAGGTGTTGCTACGGTGGGTTTTTTAAACTTTTCTTTTAGTGTTGGGTTTTTTGATTAATGTATTTTCAACATTTATAGCTACACCAAGGAGAGGGAGGAGCCACAATACAAACAGTACAGAGCCTAACCGATGCCAATGGACATGAAAATATGACAGTCGATCTAACAGAGGCTACTCTTAATCAAGACGGACAAATCATCATCACAGGAGAAGATGGTCAAGGTGAGATTCTGTTTTGTTTCTTTAAAACACTTTTGACTTAAATTGAATTAAAGTATTAATTTACAAAAAATGGTAAAAGAAAAAATACGACAATTAAAAAATGAAGCTAGAGTAAATGTAACCAGAAATATAGAAATAAATCTTCAAGTCTTAAAGTAACTTAAGGCTTAAAATACCAAAAGTTGAATATTAAAACAAAAAAACAAAACTCCTGTAAATTAAAATAAATCAAACAAACAAAACAAGTTTGTTTAAAAGCTAAAAAAATTTACAGCATTTTTTGATTAAAGACAAATTCAAAAACTCAAACCTTTAAAAAAAAAGAACCCGTTTTTTTGTGTTTGAAATATTAAATTAAATGAATAACTAAGAAACATTTTAAGATCATACCCAAAAAAAACCCATTTTTAGAAGTATATTTTTTTTATTTGCTAGAATCGAAAATTGTTTTCTTTTCCAAAGTATATATTTCGAAGTTTACAAATTAAATCAATACTTAAAAATTTTTTAATTTTTCCATAAAAACAATAACAATTTTCGTACGGTTTTAAACGATTTAAAAAAAACTCATTATATAATAATAACAAGAAAAATTAAGAATTATTGTTAAAAAAATTTAAATTTCATATTTTGTACAAATATATTAAAAAAAAAAAAAAAAAACAAACAAACAAAATTTTTATAAATTTCTATTAATTCTGTTAATTTACAAAAATATTTTAAATGTTGTTTTAGTTTCAACATTTTATATTTTGTAATTAAAATTAAACATTAATAGAATTATATATTGATTAATAGAAAAAAAAAAACACATTGAAAAAAAACAGAAAATTAAGTTTTAAGTTCAAAAATTAAATATTTACAAAGATATAATATAAAAAAAATTAAATATTGGTAACATTGTTTTATTTTCATAATTTTCAAATTAAATTTAAATATATTGATTTTGACTAAAAAAAACGAAAACATATATTATAAATTTAAGCATTAAATATTTCATAATGTTATATTATGAAAATTTTAAAATTTTTGATTAAAAAAAAAAATAAAATAAAAAAAAAATAGTTTTAGTTTTATAATTTTGTATTTCGCAATTTAAATGTTAAATATATTGATAAATAAAAAATGCATAATTAATAATTTTATTATAATAAATATGAAACTTTAATATATTCATTGATTAATGCAAATTAACAAACATAAAAAAAAATTATTTTGAACAAAAATAAAAGATATTTTTTTCCGTATTTTTAAATTTCATGTATTTATTAATTTAAAAAAAAGCAAATGCAATTTATTAATTTAACCAAAATTTCAATATTTTAAAAATTGTTTCATTTTTACAATTTTATATTTCGTAATGAAAATTGATTGAAATTATAAACTTAAACCAAAATTATAATATTTTTGAAGTTGTCTTATTTTCACAATTTTAAAATTAAAAACAAAAATTTAATCAGTAATCAAAAAAACCAAAACATTTTTTTTAAACCAAACATTTTTTTAAAATGTTTTATTTTACAAAAATAAACAACAAATTTAATTTTTATATTTTGAAATATTATATTTCTTAATTTTGAAAATTAAATATATTATTTATTTTCATATATTATAAATTAACAAAGTTTGAATATTTTTAAAGTGTTTTTATTTTTAAAAATGAAAATTAAATATATTAATTTTTAAAATGGTTTTATTGAATTAATTCATTAATTAAAAACACATAAACAAAATTTAAAATTAAATATATGAAATATATAAATTTACCCACATTTTTTTAATTTTTAAAATTGTTTTATTTTTATAATTTTATATTTTGAAAATTAAATATAATGATTAATTTAAAAAAACAAGCATATTTTTTTCGAAAATGAGAGAATTTTTGTATTAAGCAACCAAAATTAATAGAATTTTTAAGTTTTTTATTTTTGAAACTTAATATTTCGTAATTTAAATATTAAATGTATTTATTAATTTAAAAAAAACTTAATTTCTTACAATAAAATAAAAATAACAAAGATTGAAATTTAATATTTGTAAAATGGTTTTATTTTCATAATTTTATATTTCTTCTATATTTCAAAAATTAAATATTTTAAAAATTGTTTTAAATTTGTAATTTAAAAGTTAAATAAATGCATCACTATAAAAAGAAAAATTAAAAACATAATGGAAAAACAAAAATAATAAACTTAACCAAAAATTTAATATTTTTAAAGTTATTTTATTTTTATAATTTCATAATAATATTTTTTTAAATTATTAAAAAAAAAATGAAATTATTATTGTAATCAAAATCTAAATATCTTTAAAGTGTTTTATGCTAATGCTTGTTTTTTTTCGTAATTTAAAGATTAATATATTGATTATTTAAAAAAAAAGCCAAATTAAAAAAAAAAAACTTAACCAATAATAAAATATTAGTAAAGTGGGTTTATTTTTATAATTTTATATTTCGTAATTTGAAAATTAAATATATTGATTTATTAAACAAAGTACTCAAAAGGAAAATTTGTAAAAAAAAAAAACATAAAATGTATAAATGGGTTAATTAAAAAAGAAAACTTAAAAGCATAATTCAATAAATTATAAATTTACCCAAATTTTTAATATTTTTAAAATTGTTTTAATTTTATAATTTAATATTCAATATATTCAGTAATTGAATATATTGATTAATTAAAAAATTACAAAAAAAAACATATTTGTTTTTTTTAAAATAAGCAAATGATAAATTTTACAAAAACTAAATATTTTTGAAGTTCTTTATTTTCTTATTTTTTTATTTGTTTTTATGGTTTAAATTATTATATTAATTTATTAACAAAATTATATATATATTAGTTAATAAAAAAAAAAAAACAATAATATATATATTTTCAAAAAAGTATATTTTGTAATTTGAATATGAAAAATAAATCAAAATTTTACCAGTTTCTTAACATTTTAAAAGTTTTTTTAGTATAACAAAGTTACAGACAAACAAAATAAACATTGCTTTATTTTTGAAGTTTATTTTTATTCATAATTTTAATATTTAATAAATTAATTCCTTACAAAGTATGTTGTTTTTTTTATAAATTTAACCAATTGCATATTCTAGAAGTTGTTTCATTCACATAATTTTATAGTTAGTAATTTAAAAGTGAAATATACCAATTAATAAAACAAAAGTATATATTAAACTCTATAATTAAATAAATAAAAAACTAAGTCACTATTACTTGAAGTTTTCTATCTATGAAATAAATTTGACAAGATTCAAAATTACCAACAAAATAATAATTAAAAATTTCCTCCTTCCAGGCTACCCAGTTTCAGTGGGTAATATGATCACGCTTCCTGTGTCAGCATCAATGTACCAAACGATGATGGCCAACATCCAACAGATTCAACCAAACGGTGATGGAACAGTTTGCATAACGCCGATGCAGGTAGATTCAAATGATGCGCATAGTAGCAACAATCTTAGTAGTGTTAATAGTAGTAATGACAGTAGTAGTTGTAGTAGTAGTTTAAATTTTATCCAAACGTCTTCGCCATCTCCATCGACCCATCATCAACATCATAATTCCCAGCAACAGCACCACCATCAACAACAGTCCCATCATCATCACCAGTCCCACCAACAACACAATCACCACCAAAAACCGTCAACAACAACATCTTCATCGACTTCTTCTTCGACCACGACGATTTTGTCAGGTGGGAAGTTAGTTCGTGCCATCTTTCAAGATAACACACCAAATCGGAGTAATCTTAATACCACGAATCCATCGGATTTAGCTAGTCAAAGTCAAACGTTAATCCACCATAGTAGTAATCATAATAGTAATCACAATCACCATACTACAAATAATAATGGTAACCATAATTCTAGTCAAAGGTTGAGCCATCATGAACATGAAATGTTTGGCAACACAACATATATACAAATAAGTACCACTCCTTCTCCTCAACATCAACAACAACATCATCATCATCATAACCAGCCTCCTTCCTCTTCCTCGCCCACCTTCTCCACATCCTCATTGACCACGGTTATAAATCGAGCCAATAATACTTGTCAGAAACAGGTTCAGATCAAAAAGCGGAAACAAAGTTTCAATGAGATCCTTTTGGATCAGGAACAGATCAAGAAACGGTCCAAAGTCATCGATTTGGAAGAGGAGGACGAAGGAGTGGTGGAGGAGGGTGATGTTACGGTAAAGGTGGAATTGTCATCAGAAATGTCACCGACAAATGTCAAATTGGAGGTCGAAGATGAGATTGGCTCGAATTAGATTAGGTGGTTGTTCAGTTCAGTTTAGCGTCATCGTCAGCTATTTAGCAAAAATTATGCCAAAAATTAGGTTTTAGAGATTTTATTTTTTAATCATCCACTTTTTTCGAACAATTTTTGAATGTTATTTTGAGAAAATCGTGAAAACTAGTCATTGGGAAGAATATTATTACTATGTGTGTGGTTGATGGAGGTCTTGATGGTTTTTTGAATTCTTTTTTTTTTTTTTAAATTAGTTTTTTTTTTAAATTAGATTTATGAGTAGTTTTATTTTTTTAGATTTTTTAAAATTTGTTTTGTTTTAAGTGCACTATATTTTTAAAGAAGTATTAGAGTGAATTATCAGAAATAAATTTCGAATTGGCTGGCCATTAGTATGAAAATAAGATAGTTGCTAGTGGCGTCCCTTCTAAAATTCAGCGGAGAATTCAAACATTTAGTGAATGGTTTCTTCATCACTTTTTATGAGGTTTAAAGTTTCAAAGCTCAAAAGTGGTCGAAATTTTTTTAAAACACCCTTCGAATCAGAAAAATGACTCAATTCATTTCATTTGAAGCTCAAAGAGTATGACTTTAGTCCCAAGAAATTGCGAGTTACGCCCTTTCTAAAACTCTGCCTGAAATTCAAACAGTTAAATATTTCTTGGTTCCTACCTTTAGTTACTATAATATCTAAAATGTCGCTCGTGGCGCCCCTTCTCAATTTCAGCGGGAAATTCAAACATTTAGCGAGCCTTTTTTCATAACTTTTGATGATTTTTTTAAAGTTTATTGTAAAACTCACCAGCTAATGAAAATAGTATTACGAAAAATGTGCAGTAAATATTTTAAAACACCCTTCGAATCAGAAGAATTATTCCATTAATTTTCATTTGAAGCTCAAAGGTTATGACTTTAGTCGCAAGAAATACCAACTGCGTGACAACCCTTCTAAAACTATAAAAAAATTCTAATATTTACGGATTTTTGTGCTCATATGTCCTATTGCTTAGAAACGCTAGCTTAACAAGAAGATTGCGTCTTACCTTTGTCAGAGCTAACAATTTTACAATAAGATTTAGTTCAGCTCAGTTTAAAATCTCTTTCAAAATTTAATTTTGCTTTTTAAAAATTCACAGTAATTGCTTCAAAAAACCCTTCGACTGAGAAACATTACCCATTGAATGTGAAGTTTATAAATTACAACCACACAATTTTTGTAAAATTCGAAATTGAGCTAAAAAATATGTTTGAATTGAGTAAAAAGTCGGATCCTCCCTCTCTAAACACCTTCTTCCTATTCGTCTCAAGTCAACTCTTAATATTTACTATTGATATAACGCTGGCCATACCATTAATCACAAGAAAGAATATTAATCGCAAATGGCGCCCCTCCTGAAAGTCAGCGGAGAAATCAAACATTTAGTGATATTTCTTCCTTGCATATCACTTTCTGGAGTCATAAGACACATATTAATAGTGGGAAGAGTTAATTAAAGGAGTATCCTAACATATTGATTGAGATTCGAATCGTTGTTCTCTTTACTAATGAAACATTAATGATATTAATGAATTTTCTTTCTGAAAGTCAAAAATATCAACAGTGAACAGTAAATTAAAGGTAGCTTTTTCCAAAAACACGTTTGAACTCAGATTCCTCTTCGCTGGTCATACCTCCAGACAAAAACCAAACATTATTGCAAGTGGCGCCCCTCCTGAAATTCAGCGGAGAATTCTAATATTTAGAAGATTATTTGCTAATACTTTCCAGTTTCAGAGTTCCTAATCTCTCTTGAAGAATTCCGAATTTCCAATATGGTTTTGTTTGTTTCCTAAAGTTGCCAATAATTGAGTACTTCTTGCCATATATGCTTTAAATATTACCCTTTTCACTTGTTACGCGTGTTCAAATTTTTATTAATCCCATACAATATTCAGAGTAAATAGTCAAAAATTCAATGTATCCAGAAGTCTTAGGAATCTGTGTATTAATTTTGTAGGAATGTCCAACTCCTCTTTTAAAAAATGTTAAATTTATAGCCACAGCAAAATGTCCTGAAAGTGAATGGCGATTAAACATTCAGTGATTCTGGCTTGCTTATCACTTTCTAACATCGTAAGACTGCATGATTTTGCTTTCAAAAATACGAACAGTCAGAGCAGTTTATCAAAGGAGCGTATGAAGTAACTTTTGCCAAGAATACGATTCAAATCAGGCCCCTCACTCTCCATACCTTTTGAGAAATAAAAATTGCAGATTTTTCAAAACCATTTGAAATTCGTACGTAGACTTAAAATAATTGAATATTTTTCTCTTTTTTAACAAATGTTAAGTTCATCACTTAGGACCGATAAAGCTGGCCATTAGTAACAGTAAAAAGCCAATTGCAAGTGGCGCCCCTCCTAAAATTCAACGGCGAATTTAAACATTTACAAAATTACTTAATATTGTACTATAGTGCCATAAGTGAAATAAGAAACCTCTAGAATGTTCTTCCTATTTTTGAAAAACCAACAATAACTAAAATCACAATACAAAAAAGAAAAAAATGCCAAAAAACCAGAAAACCTCCTCTCAAATATCTCAAAACACACTAAAATTTAAAAAAAAATTAAAAAGAAATCTCAGTAAGGATAATTTCAAAACTAACCCAATATTTAAAGAACTTGAAATTACTACTTTGTAGATTTTAAAACGTAGTTTTAAAGAGAAGGAAATCAATTTTTGATGTGCAATCTTTTTAGGTTATATTTGTTTGTTTCCTACATTTTATTTATTAAATTTGTTCAAAATATATTTATATTTGTATTTAGAATTTTATTTTTTTTTGTTTTTATAAATAAATGTTTTATGATTTTATGTTTCTTTTTTATTTAAATTTAGGAATTATTTTTCATTTTTTTCATTTATCGCACGTAAGTAAAATTTGAGTTTATTTCTTAATTTTCGAACATATTTTTTTATTAATTTTGTTTTTATTTTCAGGCAGTTTGCTAAACTTTTATTTTATCATTTCCGCATTGCAATTTTATTATGATTTTCTTTTAATTTGATGTGGGTATTTTTTCACTATTTTATATATTTTATTTTTTTTAAGGCAGAGTTTTTTTTTTTTTTTTTTTAAGATTTTATGTGAAGGTTTATGTTGTTTCTTGTTTTCAAAAATTTCTTTAAATAAAAATTTTTAAGAAAACTTTTTGTTTGAAATTAATTTTTTAATTTATTTTAAAAGTGTAATTGCTTTAAAACATTTAAACACAAAAAAACAAAATTTTAATATTAATTAAATTAAAGCAAGAATCTTAAATTTAGAATTCTGTTTTACAACTTAAATTGATTAAAAAGTTTTTTAATTGAACAAACAAAAATTTAACATTTGAAGAAACATTATTATTTGGTAAAAAGTTTCTACATTTGAGTTCAGTTTTTAGAACTTAATTTTAAATTTATTAAAAACATGTTTTTAATTTACATAAATTTTGCCAATTGTGATTTTTTAAAGTTGGAAATTTAGTTTTTTCAAAATTTCTTATTTAAAATCTTATTTTAATTGTTTTCTAATGCTTTAAAATATTAAAAAAAATATTGCTTCTTATAATTTTTAAATATTATCTAAAGAAATGTTTAGGACCTTTTTTAAGACTAATTTTCAATGCATTTAAATGAAATGTCTGTTTTTTTAAACATTCGCAATCAATTTTAAAATGTTGAATAAAATTTCAGAATTTTTGTTCAAAACTATTGTAATATGATTTAAAATTATATTTTATATAATTTTTAAATTACTAATTCTTAAAGCATTTGTTTTAATTTAGCTTAAACTCTTTTAATTTGAAGTGTTCAAAAATATTAATTACATTAATTTAAAATGTATTTAAAAAACTAATTTTTAGAATTCTATTCTCAATTTTTAACACTACCATACATTACTATTTAAATTTTAAAAAAAGTTTAATCATGTTTTAGTTTCATTTAAATATTTGACATTTAAAAACAATATCTTTAAAATTTAATGTTGAAACATTTTGAACACCAAAAACAAATCAAATTAAAATACTTGTTTTTTCAAAATAAAATTTAATTCTCAATATTTTAACATTTATTTTCAATTTTTTAAGAGAAAAACAATTTTAAAATCAGAACTTCTTTTAGTTTCTTTAAAATTTGATATTTAAAACCAAATTCATAAAATTTAATATTATAATTTTTTTTTAAATTACATTTAAATTCTCTATTCTCAATATTTTAACTTTTTAAATTTTTAAGAGAAAATTCAATTTTTTAAAATGTTTAATTCAAAAATATTTTTTTTTTTATAATAACATTTTTTTGTTTAATAATAATATTGTTTTTTTTTTAAATATAATTTGGATATTTTCAGATTTTTCATCACTTTTGAAACATTCTCAAAAGTAATAAAATACACCAAAAACAAATCAAATTAAAATACTTGTTTTTTTTTCAAAATAAAATTCTCTTCTCATTATTTTAACATTCATTTTGAAGAAAGCATGAAATAACTTTTTAATTTAAGAAGTTCTTTTAGTCTTTGAAAATATTTGACATTTAAAAATAATATCTTTAAAATTTAATATTATAACATTTTTTTAAATTCCTTTTCAATTATTTGTTTTTAATTCTTCATTTTTTTTAAATAGTTAAAAAGAACATTGTTAAACTAAGAGTAGAAATGTTAATCAAATATTTTTGATAATCGTTGAAATATCAAAAGCAAAAAAGCACATTAAGAACATCAAAATCAAATTTCAATAGTTTTTTTTCCCAATTAAATTCTATCCTCAATTTTTTTAATATTCACTTTCAAATTTTGAAGAAACAAAAAACGTGAAAAAAACATTCTAAAAGAAAAACTTATTTGAGTTTCCAAATATTTTACATTAAGAAAAAATATTTTTAAAGTTTAATGTAAAAACAATATTTAAATTACTTAAATTTTTTTTTTTTTTAAATATTAATTTTCAAATATTTGTTTTTATTTAAGAAGTTTTGAATAGAATTTTGATATTTTAGTAATGTTGTCAAATATTTTCTATAGTTTTTAAAGCATTTGAACATTAAAAACCATTCAAATTTAAATATTCTTTTTTTCGTAGTCAAATTCTATTCTTACCGTTTTAACATTCATTTCCAAATTTTAAAGAGACTTTTTTTTGTTTCTTAAATATTTAAAACAACTTTTATAATTTAAGAACTTCTTTAGTGATTTAAATATTTGACGTTTAATAACAATAATTAAAAAAAATAATGTTTAAACATTTTTTAAATTAATTTAAAATTAAGTTACTTAATTTTTTTTGTTTTATATTTTTTGTTCAATTTTGAATCGATTTTTTATAGATTAGTAACATTCGTATATAATTTTTAAATTATAATTTAATTGAATTCTTAAGAATTTCATTTAGAATTTAATTCTAAAATATTTATTGTTTATTTAAAAAACACCAAAAACCAATCAAATTTTAAATATTTTTGCTCGAAAACTTAATATCTTTAAACTTAAGTCCTAGCTTAATCATCATTAATAAATCCTTAAAAATAAATTTAAAAAAAAAACTTAGCTTTTAAATCTTAAATACAAAAACGATAAGAATTAAAACCAAAAACTAAACAAAAAATTCAATTCCTCTAATTCCAGATTGAAAATGGTGACCAAATGGAAACAATAACCGTATCTCCAAGCATGCATCAAATGCTAATGCAAGGATCTCATGGTAACGAACCTCAAGTTCTTCAAGTGGTAAGCATTAAAGACGCCACACTTTTGTCCAAAGCAATGGAAGTAATCACATCGGGTAAAGCCGATGAAATACAAATGATTGAATAATATAACGATTTTTAATTTTAAGTTTTATTTATTTTGCAATATTTATCAATTTATTTAATTTATTTAATTTAACTTATTTTAATTAACTGCAAATAATTTATTCCAGTTTATGATTTTTGTACCTGAAACGGTTCATTTTAACGCTTTAACTTATATTTAGAGAGTCAATGAATGAATTGTTGGTTTTTTTAAAGGATTTTCTTTTCTTGTTCCTTACTTATTTTTGGTTGGTATTTTTCATTCATTCTTTCAAATCGTTTCATCATTCTATTTCACTTTGTGAAGTCCCAATTGTGGTAAAACCGTCGTGCTGGGAAAAGTGTTGTTTCCCTGTATTTTGATTGACGTTGGAATATTTTCAGTTCCAACTAGACTGGCCTGGAAAAGAGACTGACGGATGAGCTTTAAAGTGAAGTATATTGAGGCGAGCTTTTGAATAGAATTAAGGTATTATTTTTTCTTGAAAACTTGTTCTTTCCAATTTAGAGAACATTTAGTAAAATTTGTGATAAAAAGTCCGTATTTTTTGGAAGTATTTTTTTTAAATGTTCATTGAATAATTGTTTTCGAGGAAATCATTTGACAATATTCCGTGAAATATATAAATGGAAAAAGGTTGGAAAACTGAGAGTTACTATTTCAGATTCTCGAAATTTGAGCTTCTTCGTCTTTCTTTTTTTTTATTCTTTTTTTTTTTGTAACTCTCAGAGAAAGTTTTTTTGATTTTGTTAATTTTTAATGGAATCAGTGCAATAAGGGTCTGAGTTCGACTCTCTTTTTTATTCTGATTTAGGAAAGGATTGAAGGAGTTAGTTAAAAGTCTATGGAATAACTAACATTTGAAAAGGTTTCTTAATATATTTTTTTTTGTTTTGACGGGATTTGAGGGATTCGGAGGTTACAATAATTAGTCTTCGTAAGATTTGGTTAAAATTTTCAACCAAGGAATCCTTGACCATAAGTCATGACCAAGCGTAACAAAGACGGTCTTATGATGACCTTGTCTTGACGGACTTGTCAAGATATGGTTGAAAGTGTTGTTCCTACGTGACTCAGAAGTGATAAATCTTTTCAAGATTTCCTTATTATCTTGAAGATATCGTCAGACTTTGACGAAAAAAATACCTAAGAACTAATGTTGGGTATTGTTTGAACAAACTAAAAAGAGCAGCTCTGTATCTTAAACGGAACAATGTACAAGAATTTAATCATTCTTAGTTTCTTAACTATTGATAAATTTGTATATCAAGTAAAAAGAAATAAGTGAGAAAGCTACGATAAATTCTTGAGCGACCAAGGGAAGACTATAAATACTACAAGAAAAAAATGCAAAAATATTTTTGTGAGAAATTTTAGACACTCAAGTAAAAAACATTCAAAATTCATACTAAATCAAATTGAATTTAATTATTTGCTTCTAAGTCAACATTCAAATTTACATTCTAGAAGTAGTATAATTTATTAAAATAGATGTGAAAAATACTTTTTGTGTATAACATTTATTCATTTGCTTTCAAAAATTTGAAAAATGTCCATTTAAAATATATTTTTTTTCATCTAAAGTTATTTTTCTTTGGCTTTTGTGTGAGAAATTCCAATTTTTATATGAAGCCATATTAAGTTTAGCATTTTTTCAAATTACAACAAAAAAATATTTAAAAGAATGTCGAGATTTGAACCCAAGCTGCTAAATGAAGTACTTAAAATTCAGAAACAAATCATGAAGCATACATATTTGTTCACATTTTTTTGTTTAGGTGTAATTGCTTAAAAAAATAGTTCCGACGTTTAATTTAAAAAATTTTAAATTTCAAATGTATTTGTTTTAAAAGAATGTCGAGATTTAAACTCACATGAAATTATGTGAATCTGGAATATAATTTGGAATTGAAAAATTCAAAAACAAATCATCAAGCATAAATCTTTGTTCACACTTTTTTTCAAGGTGTAATTGCTTAAAGAACCACTCAATTTTGAAGTTTTAATAGAACACGTATTTGTATTGTATAAGTATTCAATTAACGAGAGTTGATCCGTACCAAAGCAGAAATTGATTTGAGCTATGCTCTTCTAAAGCTGATTTCGGTAGGCAACGCTACGCTGAAAACTAAATTCGAATACTAAACATAATTTAAACATTTTGAAGATTTTTTCAAATAATTTCGACGCAAAGCTACATTTAATTTAACATTTTTTTAATTTTAAAAGAATGTTGAGATTTGAACTCACATGAAATTATGTAAATCTTAAATATAATTTGGAAATTAAGAAAAAAACCATCAAATGTTAATATTTGTTCACACCTTTTTTCTAGGTGTTATTACCACTCAATTTTAAAGTTTACATGGAATACGTATTTGTCTAAAAATATAAATTTATCGAAGACTATGTAAAAACTTTTAATTAACAAGAGTTGATCTGTACCAAAGCAGAAATTAATTTCAGTTATGCTTAAAGATCTTCTAAATCTGATTTCGGAAAGCTACGCTGAATAATGCAGTGTTTGTAGGTAACGCTGAATACGCTTCGAATACTAAACACAATTTAAACATTTTTTAAATGAAGATTTTTCAAAAAGTTTCGACGCACGCAGAGCTACATTTAAAAATCGTTTTAAAAGAATGTCGAGATTTGAACTCACATGAAATTATGTAAATCTTAAATATAATTTGAAATTGGAAAATTCAGAAAAAAGAACATCAAACGTTAATTGTTCCAAAAAAGAAATTATCAAAAAAGAAATTATCAAGACTTTGTAAAAACTTTCAATTAACGAGAGTTGATCCGTACCAAAGCAGAAATTGATTTGATTCCGGAAAGCTACGCTGAATAAAGCAGTGTTTGTATGTAACGCTGAATACGCTTTGAATACTAAACATAATTTAAACCTTTTTTAAATGAAGATTTTTTCAAATAGTAAAAACAAAAGACTTTCAATAAACATGAGCTCATATGTTCCAAAGCAGAAATGTATTTGAGTTATGCTTAAAATTTCTTGTTAAGCTGATTTCGGAAAGTCTACACCGAAGGAGTTTTTCCCACAGCACATGTAGGTAAAATAAAATATTTTAAACCTATATTATAAAACTATATTTTTAACCTACGAAATTAAGAAATATACCTACG
>JXPG01046540.1:0-11919 GCA_001015175.1 Megaselia abdita | reverse complement strand
TTCTAAAGACACGGACATGTAAAAGTAATTATCATTATTATGAGCCCTTTAATTTTATTTGTATTCCCTTCAACTATTTATATGTCCATTTCGATTTTAATTTAAGCTTAAGCAAAAAGACATTTATAAAGACATTTTATATTTATATTTTAGAAATAAGAAGCAACTAACTGTTTGATGTAATAATCATGTAGTTAATGAAATAAATATAAAAGTTTAAAAAAAAAAGTAGGAAGATCGAGCGCAAGTTATAGTTATATAGTTGACCGAAGTCAAACATTACATTTTTTATTTACAAAAATTAATGTATTGATTTATACGGTATTTTCTACAATGTTTATTTATTCTCTCCGCAATTCTAATAGCAGAACAAATAAAACCCTTAAGATAAAGTAATTTGTCTTAGCTTTTCAACTTATGAAGAGACATATATACAATACCACCGCTGAACAGAAGAAGCTGAAATAGAATTAAGGGTTTTATTATTTTTTTAATTTCAAATTTATTCAGTGACTTACTTAAATTTAAGCTCCGAACCTCTTCATCCTCACGAACTTTAGGGGACCACTAGAAAGCTAACACCAAACCGACTTCTTGGTTGAGGGAGAAAACAAGAGATTTCATGATGTGTTTATCGACATCCAACACCACAAGAACAATGTTTGCGGATATTTAATAACAAATATTTTTAAACAACGCTCCTACTTCAGAAATAATATTCTTCGCTGTATACGTTAAATCTTGGACACAAACCTTTTATTATTTAGAGGGATTTTTTGAATCTGTTTTCTGTTTGAAGGTGAATTCTGTTCTGAAATAGGAATTCTTATTATTAATGTTATTGTTTTTACTATTATTATTTCTAAATTTAATTTTAATATACTAAAAATAACAAAAGTTAAAATAATATAATAATTAAATTTAATTCAAAGGAAATTATCAAGGTCTGATTAGAAAAGCAAAAAGGAAATGAAACAACTGAATAACAGGTGTTGCATCACTCATCGAAACCTTTAATCCAATAAGAATACTAAAAGTATATTCCATCCGACAAGCACACAACTAACTAACCTCTTGGTCACTCCATTCTGATGAAACAAACAATGCCTTTTAAACGATCGAAGAAGGAAATGAAAATCAGATTTGAGGTAGCGATCGCGATGCAAAGAACAAGTTACGGGCGATTTCGTTAAAGAAAAAAAAAAAAGAAAAGTTATATTATTTCGAGAGCGTTTTCAAGTGTTTTATTAGAGGAAAGTATTTTAATGTGTTAATATCGTGAAATCTACGAATCAGAACAAAGTGAAGTGTAATATATAAAGTCGATTGCAGATTCTTAGAAAGAACGGGGTAATAACACAAATTGATTCACTTATCAGCAACAACTAGCTACGGTCGGCCATTATCGGTCATTTATTAGTTTAATTAACGCAAATACACAAATGTTTATTTATTGACGTTTCGATTATAAATCAATTTAATTCTGTGAGTAGAATATATTTATAAGCTTAGAAGGAAAAGAATTTGTTGTGTGGTGTTTAGAAATTGTGTGCGATTTTTTAATTTGGTTTCGATCGATTCAATCAAACGATTGAGCGTGTTTCGTTCTATATATAGTTTCAAGGAATCGATTGGATAAAATATAACTTTTAGTTAACCGCATTATCTTCCATGAATCGTCTAACCAGAAATTAGCAAAAATAAGAAGAAAACGTCAGACATTCTATATAAAAGAATAGCAGACCGGTTGTCTGCCTGGTGATTTCCTTCCATTACATATATGTATAAAATTCATCATATAGTGTGTGATGTGTGCTATTGCAGTTTATAGTGTACACATTTTTCTTCCTTGGCTACTTCTGCCTCTTCTTCCATTTACCATGAAATAAGCGGTCAAGCATCAAAAAAGGATATGTTCAGTTTTCTGATCGAGACGATTTGATTCAGATGTTTGTTTCTTTTAGTTTTAGTTACTAATTTAATTATACATGTAACAAAAAAAAACATAATTTCGGAATTCAAACTTAATTGTAAAATCGAATGTACGAAATTGAAAAACCCATAGGAACGTAGGCATTTTATAATTAAATTGTAGATTTTTTATAACAATTTAAAATTATTTTTGTTTAGTGCCGGTTTTTCTTAAAATTAAACAAAATTAAAATTTGAACATTTTCAAATTAAAAATAAAATAAAAATTTGATACGGTATATTCCTTATAAAACTTATTTTTTTTTTTAATATAGAAGAAAGGTTTTAAAAGTCTCTCATTTGGAATTAAAAACAAACAAATTACAAAAAGTCTTTAAAAATCAAAAAGAATATTTAAAAATGTCTTATAAAACAGAATCTGTGTTGATTGAATTTTGAATAAAAATAACTGATATGATTTTTTTTATGTATTTAAATTTATAACAAAAACAAAAAAATAAGAAATATTGAATTTAACAAATGATAAAACTTGTATTTTTTGAAATGTTAACTTACTTTTTTTTAATAAGTACATTTGTGGTTGTTTTAATAGTAAATATATTAATAAATAGAATTATATTACTAATATAATTATATTACTAATAGAATTGCAATTTAGAATTTATTAATATTCTATAAAATTTAAAAAGTTATATTTTAATTTACAGCTTTTTAAATAACCTTAAGTGTTTGTTTTGATTTTTTAAAAACGTTTCTTCTACAAAGGGCTTTATTTAAGTAAATTAAGAAATTTCCTTAAAAAAAATCCAATATTATAAAATTTTCATATTTAAAAGCAAAATTCCAAGGGTTACTATTGTAAAATTTCTTAGTCAAAAATACAATTTTCGTGAAATTGACTTTGTAATAAAACTGTTCTTCTACAAAGTGTTTTATTTAATTGAATTAAGACAATTCCTTAAAAAAATTCCAAAATAAAAAAAAAAATTAAAAATTGCAAAGGGTCAACACTGCTAAATTTACGAGTCAAAAATACAATTTTCGCGAAATTGATTTTTGAATCAAACTTCTACAAAGTGTTTTATTTAAGTAAATTAAGACATTTCCTTAAAAAAATAAATATTTTAAAATGTTTATATTTTAGAAAAAATGCAAATTAGTACCACTGTCAAATTTTTGAGTCAAAAATACAATTTACGGGAAATTGACTTTGTAATCAAACTTTTCTTCTACAAAGTGTTTTATTCAAGCAAATTAAAACATTTCCGTAAAATATCCAACATTTTAAAATTTGAATATTTTTGAAATAATTTTTTTTTTCGTGAAATTGACTTTTGAAAAACTTCTTCTACAAAGTGTTTTTAATTAAGTAATTTAAAACATTTCCGTAAACAACAATACTTTAAAATTTTAATATTTTTGAAAAAAAAAAATGCAAAGGGGTACCACTGTCATGCCTGCCTGGCGTTAACCTTTTGCAAGATTGAAAGGAGTTTACGCTTTCCATACGATATATATGATTCCTCATTTAAGAGGTCTAACTGACTACTACAAACCACTATTAACAGCATTCCGATTTATCGACACCAGGCGGCGCTAGCGTGTAACTTCTGGAAGTTTTTTTTTTAAATTGTAGTTAGAAAATCTTTTTCAATTCTCCAGTTTGATTCTGCATCTTAAAGTAACTGATGAGAACTTTAAACCTTCAACCGTATAATGGCCTTTAAAAATGATATTTTAGTAGATAACTTCGTTAACTTGAATCATGTAGGGATGTGTCACTCATAATTTACAAGGTATTAATAAGGTGTTAAATACATGGGAGTAAAAAAGAGGCAAATAAAGAGAAATCTGAAAAGAAATTGGAATTTATTTTAAAAAAAATAATATTTAAACATAAACTTAACAAAACTCATGAATCTTTTAAAAAAAAATTGGTTAAATTACATTTTTTTAGATTATGAAGCTTTAATTTTTAATTTTCAATTTTAACTTAATAATTCTTTGTCTTCTAGAAAACAAATGTAGAGTTAATAAATATTGGAAATGGCAAATTAAAGATATTAAAAAAATCATTTTTTTTCAATAAATTAAAAACGGTAATTTTTATCCAAAATTCATGTGAAAGAAAAACAATTCTTGAAATTAATGTTGAAACGTTTCTGTTTGAAAAAAGAACTTCTTGAAATTTGACAAATTTTATAAAAAACAAATATTTTGTTTTTGAAACTTTTATTCAAAAATGCAAAGGGATAAAATTGAAATTGCTTCTAACACGTGACTTTTCTTTTAGAAAGTCTTTTTATTTGATTAAATTTAACAAATTTCATAAAAAAACGAATATTTTTTTCAAAAATTAGTAAAGAAATTGTTTATTTTGAAAATAAAAAAAAAAGGTTTATTTTATAAAAAATAGTTCTATGAATAAACTCGCAATGGTGGCGCCCCTAATCTGGCTAAAGAAAGAAATCGATCATTGTCAAGAAAGACATACTTTAGTCATTCTCAAGAAAAACTAATACATTTACTTAGAAATATTTGTCCTTAAGTAAAGATTCTATAAATGGTGGCGCCATCATTTCTGTTGGATGTTATATTTTTTATTAGGATCCTAAATCATGGATGCTATTTCAAATTTTTCAGGAGCTACGTCTCAGGCGTTAAGTCAAGGAGCCTCAACAATGCACAGGTTATGATTTTTTGGGTCGAAAATACAACTTCTTAAAAATATAAATTCTTAAGGAAAAAGTGCTTTTACAAAATGTTATATTCATTTAGGTCACGACTCAAATAATATTCTTATTGTGAAATATATCATATTTTAATAGGATTGAAAATGTATTATTTTTGTTCACACAAAAAATATTCAAATGAATATTCTAAATAACGAAATGTACATAACTGGTTTAAAAAGCTCACAGACAATGATCAAACTCTTTATACAATACAGTACAACTCTTGCACCTCGTACTGTACAGTGTACACTTTTTACTCCCAGTTTTTTTCATCAATATTATAGAGAGTATATTTCATTTCATTCGCCTTTAATTATATCACATATAAATATAATATATTTTTAAGAACATCATACGATGAAGAAGTATGCCCAAGGAACTTGCACAGGTCTCATCATCTATATATAAAATATATTGTATATTGTGCACAGTAAAACATCGATACAACCGAAACCAAACTACCAACATACACTTTTTTCCTTAAAATATTGGGATAATGTATTATGGGAATAAATTTTTATCGTCATTTTAATGTTGGTTATCTATTGAGAAATTTATGTGAACATTGGATTTCTCTCCTTCAACTGCTGCTGTTGCTGTCTACTGTTTCTTTTTCCTTTTTCTTCTTCGCTTGTTTCGTTTCGTTCCTTGTCTTCTTTTTAGAGGGCAGACGATAATTTAGATTAAAATGTCGAGATGGGGATTGGCGACTAACAGGTAACTCGTCAGGATAATCGAATGTGTTAATGGAAATGTAACAAGTGGGAATGAAGGTTTTTGATTATAGTGATTGGATAGAGTATAGTGTGAATGATAGACGTTTTTAAAATGGTCTACATTTTTGATAGTCTATGTTGTGCATTTATTATGCAAAGAAAATGTTACTTCCGTGTGCACATTAAAAAGAGGAGAAAACCAACAGCTTCTTATGTGAAACATGTATGTGCTTACTTAAGTTTTGTCTACATGTCTAACAGTGGGACTACTAGAAAAAACTAGTCCATACCTTTGTTATCTGACAAGATTCTAGTAATCACGGCCCTTGAACAAGAACCTCTACAACAAAAACCATTTTTCAAACTTTTATTATGGTCACACGATCCTTGCAGGGGAATTAGAACATATATGTAATTCTTGTGTTGCAGTTCTACGCCACTGAATTCAGAAATTTCAAAAAGTTATGATGGGGGTTTGATGGCCCCATCAGTAGCTTTAAAATCGGATAAGAGTTTCTTAACTAAAATTTAAAAATACTTAAAATGGAAGCTTCCAGAATTTAAGACCTAGCTCCATCTGGTGTCGACCAATACAAATTCTGTTAAAGACGGTTTGTAGTAGTGAGATAGACCTTTAAAATGAGGTATCACATGTCAATATCGGACAATGTTTACCCCTTCAAATCTTCGTTGCAAAAGGTTTACGAATCCTCTTATATGTATTTTCTATGCAGAGTGCTTGAAATTTCAGCTATTTTAGTAAATGTTCACTAAATGCGGACAAGAGTCTATTATTTTAGTTTTGATCAGTTGCCAACACACATTTATTGTGTATACTACATATTTGAGTGTGTAAGTTGCTCATTGAAATTTGTGGAATGGTGACGGCAATTAAAATATGTAAATTTTTATCAATGCTATATGTCTGACACACACAAAATAATATGTATTTGCCTGATCATTAAAATGAATGAAATATGTGAGTAAACTTTACATTTAAAACATATGTCTTTCCTTACTTTACTTTTCCAGCTATAAAACCTTCAGGCAGATTCCGCTTAATCGATCACTTTTTTCAAGACACGTCGGTAGTTTGATGTTGTTCTCCAGTCGGTGACACCAATCCCTCTAGTGTCTTTTGTAATGATGTTGAGGTCTTTGTCCTCGAATAGAGTTTGTAGAGAAGACTTTTCTTACTGGTACACTTTCTTCCATCCTCTGCACAGGGCCAGCCCATTGTAAGCGCTTTTTCCGGAGTTTCCTGACAATGTCCATTTGTGCATTGCACCCTTACCCATACCCTTTTTACTTTGTAAACTTTTCCGTCTTCTTAATGAAGTGGAGAAAGAGCTAAGGCGACAGAGAGCCTCAAAATTCAGCATCTGTCACATCTGCTCAAAAAATTTGGATTTGGAAGACTGATGCGTAAGTTCCTAAAGAAAAATGCAATTTTATGTTGTCTGTTTCTGTGTCAGCACCTGAAAGTTTATCGACTTTAGATCCTCCAGTAAAATTTTTTAAATTATTAAAGTCTGTAAGTAAATTAAATTAATCACATATTGATATGACAATTTCACCCACCAGACAAGGGCAGCATATGCTATGATGGGTCTGAGAATGGCTTTATAAATCCACATCAGCTTGCTGGATGATAAGCCCCATGTTTTACCAAAAACTCTATTACACTGCCAGAAAGTTGACCGTGCGTGAGAGATTTTGGACTTAATATGAGATGTCCACAACAGCTTTTTATTCAGAATAACTCCCAAATATTAAACATCTTCTGATAGTTTTAGAGTTACGTCTTTCAAAGCTATGTAAGAGTCAAACCCGACATTATTCTTCTTCTAGTAAAGAGAACAATACTAGTTTTGAGAGGATTAGCCGAGAGCCCATTTTCAGTACACCAATTGTCTATAACATCCAACACAGTTTAAGCTTTGAGACAGACCTCTTTAAGGGAGAAGCCCACTACAAGTCCAGCTACATCGTCAGCATAAGCTTGTTAAAATCAGTAGATATTAAAATCATTGACTGTTCTCAGCAATGAGTCAACCAACAAGTTCCAGAGTAATGGAGATAGAAAACCGCCCTGAGGACAGCCTCTATTTACACCGAACATTACTGATCCACCACAGTCTGCTTCAACAAAAAGTAACCGACTTTCTAGCATAGATTTAATCCATGTTATAAGAACTTCATCCACACCATGTGCTCTTAGAGCATTACACATGATATCAAAAGTAGCATTGTCAAAAGCACCCTCTATATCTATAAAAATTCCCATAGCATAGTCTTTCCTTTGAAAGGCTTCCTTTGTAATGCTGTTTCACAGGACTTACCACGCTGATAGGCATGTTGCTTATCATAAAGAGGATGGTTTTGTATTCGTGGATGTGCAATTCTAGGATTCTTTCTAGACCTTTAAGCATGAATGATGTCAAGCTAATAGGTCTAAAACTTTTGGGTTGAGTGTAGTCGTCTTTTCCAGCCTTGGGGATAAACGCTACTCTCATTTTTCTCCATGTAAATGGTGTAAAGCCCAAGGCAACACAGGCTGTGAAAATAGAAAGTATAAAGGCTGTTCCTTCTTGGAGCAAGGCCGGATAAATTCCATCAGGACCTGGTGATTTATATTTATCAAAAGATACCAAAGCATATTTGTACTTGTTAGTTGTTGTACCAGCAGACTTAACTTGATGAGTTTCATGGGGATGTTAAATCAGCTCACAGCTGCAAATAGCTCAATTATATTTGGCGTGTCGTAAGTTGTTTGAAGTCAACAAATAGGTGGTGAGTGTCGACTTGAAATTCGTGGATTTTATCGAGGATTTGACTTAGTGTGAATATCTGATCTGTGGTATACTTTCCTGGCATGAAACCACATAGTTATGGGCTAATGATACTGATAACGTGGGGCTTCAGCTGTTCACACATGATAGAGGCAAGGATGTTATAAGGGATATTCAGCAGGATAATGCCTCTGTAGTTTTTACACTCCCTTCTATCGCCTTTCTTGTGGTTTGTGCAAATAATGTTGAGTTATAAGTTGATAAGTTCCACTCGTTTGGTATCTCTTCCTTCATACAAATCTTTTCAAGTATCTGATGGAAGGTTCTGTTGAAGTTTGAATCGGCTACTTTAATAGCTCTGCGGGGATGTCATCTGAACCCGAGCTTTTTGATAGTTTTTAGTCTCGGTTCTTGTGAGTAATGAGGTACAAAATTCTGCCGCTCTTTGTTTGCATTTTGTTAAAACCTTCTCACTTCATTTCTGTCCCTAAAGATAGACATTCCGGTATAGAATCGAGCTTCTGTGTTATGTACTCTTCGAAGCGCTGGGCAATGTCTGGTGTTTTGTGTTTAGAATATAGTTTGAAAAAGAAAATAAAAATCTAAAGAAAAATAAAACGAGCTTTCAGATTGGTTTATGTTTCCTAATACTTTCAAAGTCTAGAGAAGTCAGTTTTGGAGTTTTATTGCCTCGCTTCATTGCTAAATGTTAGCAATAATAAAATTAGAAAAATATCGATTTTGCTATATATTTTTTTGGCTCCAATGTTCCATACCATAGTTTCACGATGTCTGGCGTAGTGACTGGAAGATGACAAAAGTAACCACTACACTAAATCGTTCTCTCAACTGTTAGTGATGGTGTTTTGCCTTTAGTTTGTGTGTTCATAATTTATATTTTTCCTATTTTTATACAAAATTTTACTTTGTCAATCTTTATTCTATTCTTTTTTTTTAAATATACCACAAAACTGGGAAAAAAGCACGATCCTGATTTAAAACAAAAGTCTTTATATAAATAATATATAAGTATAGAAAATAGCACAACAAACCATGAATGACACTTAAAGCAGAACAGTTGTTCTAATTTTGAATATGAATGAATTATGAAAACCAACTTTTTAATACAGCGCTGAAAAATAACCAATTTCAGCTTTTTCCATTTTTATTGATAACTTATTATCTAGGCTTCAAATAATATGAACATTACTCCATTTGAATAACTAAAATTACGCGTTAATCTGTCTACCTGTACATTTAAAAACAACAACAAAACAATCCCAAATTATAAAAAAGGTAAAAATAATACGGTAACATAACAATGCTGAAGTCATTCACAGCGGCTGTCTATCAACAATTAGTTAATACATAACATTTCAATCCTTTTCAACAGCGAAGCACAAATTACAACCTTAAACCCCATGTCAATCTGTTCCCATACAAAAGGAAAGAGAAACCTTGCCAAAATAAAAATTCGCAATATTTTTTCCCATGAAGTTTCTTTCTCTTCGACTTCTCTGTTTACCTTTGGCAATATATTCACAGAAAAAAAGGCTAAGAACAAAAGAATCTCAAGATAATACGGCCAAAGTATGACAACGATGACGATGATGTCAACGACATATGACAGTAACGGCAGCATGTCGACCGAAGATATATTTTGTTGCTTCAACTTCAAACCAACAATAACAAAATATGATATGCTGTGTTGTGTAGTACAGAGAATAATGGTCACGATACAATATATTGACTTGAATGGGGTTGGAAGTATGAATATACCTTCAGTATTCATTATGGGCAATTAGTGTCTTTTAAGAAATAAAGTTTACCTGAAATAGAAAATTGTTACTCAATCGTTGGTCCCATCAGTTGCTTCCTTTCGTAACGTTCCTTGAACGTTCACGACTTTAGGAATCTTTTAAGGAATCCAAAAACGTTCATTTTTTAAACTTCATTTAAAAAGTAATAAAATAACTACTTACTTTACTTTAACAGCTCACTACTCCTTGCGTGTTTTAGATTGCTGCAAAAGGTATCTCCATCCGTCTCTATCCTCCACGTCGATTTCAACTTCGTTAAATGCTCTTCCACTAAATCGAACCAGCGCATTCTCAGTCTGCCTTTACCTCTGTTACCGCAATAGGGTCAGAGAACAAACATTTTCTTGCTGGAGCTCCGGCGTCCATTCTGTACACATGATCAAGCCACAGTTCGTTTGTATACAGACCATAAAGCTCATCATTATATCTGCACCTCAATCCCCCATCAATATTAAGAGTTAGAGTTCCAAAAATAATTCCTAGAATACGTCTTCAAAAATCAATAGTCTCTCACAGTCTACCTTTATCAACTCCCACGATTCCGATCCAGAAGGTGTTAAGACCGTGCAAACATCGAATTCCTAGTACTATTCTTCAAATTATCTCTTCTGAGGTGTTGTTAGAGAGATTTACTGAGCTACCAAGGTTACGTTTTGGCCAAGATTTCTTCTTGCTAGCATGTACTTTTGTTTTGGATGTATTCACTTTTAACCCCAGGATTCCTGCCGCCTTCTCAATCTCTAGAAAACTATGTTCTATCGACCGACCTTCTACCAATAATGTCAATGTCGTCAGAATAGATGCATCCTTTCTTGTGATAGGTCCTGGAGTTATGACTAATTTCTTCAAGGCACAAATAAAAGAAGTCAAAGGATAATGTATCGTCTTGGCGGATCCATATCGTCCAACTGCTATTCCACTGATCGATCCAGGTTTCATTTGTCGAAATGTTAGTAATGTTCTGGAGTATATGATCTACAAACTTCTCTCCACCAGTGGTTCAGCCCAGCACTTTTGTTGTTTTTTAAGCGCTCGATAGCTGTACGGACTTTAGCGATGGTAGGTGCTTCAATCTCTAGATCGTCGTAGATGGGGATTTCTCCAGAGCAGCCAATGAGTTTTTCAAAAATTTGACAGTGGTATCCTTTTGCATTTTTTTTTTTTTTCAAAAATATTAACATTTTAAAATGATGGATTTATACGGAAATATCTTAATTTTCTTGAATTAAACACTTTGTAGAAGAAAAGTTTGATTAAAAGGTCAATTTCACGAGAATGGTATTTTTGGCCCTTTTGCATTTTTTTTTTCAAAAATATGAACATTTTAAAATATTGGATTTGGATTTTATACGGAATTGTCTTAATTTTCTTAAATGTAGAAGAAAAGTTATTGATTAAAAAATCAATTTCACGAACATTTTTGACACACGCGTTTTAAAGTGGTATCCCTTTGCATTTTTTTTTTTTTTTTTNAAAATTAAAATTTTAAAATTGTGGATTTTTAGCGGAAATGTTTCAATTTACTTTAATAAAATACTTTGGTACCCCTTTGCATTTTTTTCAAAAATATTAAATTTTTAAAATATTAGATTTTTTACGGAAATGTCTTAATTTACTTAAATAAAACACTTTGCAGAAGAAAAGTTTGATTAAAAAGTCAATTTCACGAAAATTCTATTTTTGACTCAAAAGATAGGCAGTGGTACCCCTTGACATTTTTTTTTTCATTTAAAAATTTAAATTAAAAAATATTGGATTTTTTAAAGGAAATGTTTTAATTTACTCAAATAAAACACTNTTGATTAAAAAGTCAATTTCACGAAAATTCTATTTTTGACTCAAAAATTTGGCAGTGGGACCCCTTGGCATTTTTTTCAAAAATATTTTAATTTAAAAATATTGGATTTTTTAAAAGAAATGTCTT
>JXPG01046310.1:978-12579 GCA_001015175.1 Megaselia abdita | reverse complement strand
ATACATTTCCTGACTCCTCTTTAAATTTTCGTTAAACGATACCAATATTGTTAAAATAAATGTTTTCCACGGAACCGTTTCTGGAATCTTGGAACCTATTCTAATCCCAGAAATCGATTCCACATAAATTTCCTGACTCCTCTTTAGATTCCCAGAATATTCCAAAAGCTGACTTGATTTCGGATTCTTCCTCAGTCCCTGATCTTCTAATTTCTTGGGCATTTTCTTGAAATGTGTCCACTTTAATATTTGAAACACTTGAATGATTTCCATTTTTCGGAAGAATTTTCATGACTAGGGTAAAAAACTGACTCTTCGTTCGTTGTTTCAGAACTTCTCCTTCTAACTGGAATTCACGGTATAATTTTCATTCAGAAAGGCTTGAGAATTGTGTTATTTTTATTCAATTTGGTAGAAATTAAAGTATGTATAACATTAGATGACGATGAAATCCAACGAAAGGTAATGTTTTCAAATTAGTATTTTGAAACGATGTAGTTACATTAAAATTAAGATTCCTTATGAGTTGTTTAATTTAAAGAAGTTACACATAAACGTTATTTCGAAATTCCATTTGGTTTTATTTTTGAGGATTTGATTCAGTTTTTATAATTTTCCCGAAGCACAATTTGGATTTCTTCTGAATTTCAGAATTTCTTCTGAGGATCGAACTCAGAATCATCAGAGTGGAAGGCAAGAATGCTAACCAACTTGCCTTGAAGACAAGAAGACTAAAAAAATATTTAAACAAAAAAAACTTACGCAATCCATCCATTCTTCCAAGTGACCTTCGGGATATAAGTGAACACATTCTCCAAACTCGGTACAAATTTGATACTCGTCATATTGGGATTACTTTCTGAAACGTACAAATTTGCTGATGTTTCACTGTGTGCTATGGCCATCATAATTCTTCGTCCTTCAACGTCACAAATGTGAATTCCTTTCATTTCCTGGACAGTTTGAATTAAAGCCTTGACAAAAGGCCTTCGTTTGTAGGCCACAAATACTTGAGTAATATTTCCATTCTAAGAATATTGAAAAACGAAATAATTAATCTTGAGATTAAAAATAATCTTTTGGAAGCAGGTTAATTTGTTAGATTGCTCATTCATTGTAAGTGGTTGATTAGATAGTTTTATTGGAAATAATTAGTTATTTATTTGAATAACCAATTGAATTCACCAATGAAACATATTAATTAAATCAAATAACCACTTCTCTTTGAACTGCTATTTCACAACCACATAATTTTTAATTACTTTAATTGAAATGTAAAACTCACCTTCCTCACTCCAATCATGAAGTCCTTTTTGATGTGGAAATCCTGAACATTGTCAATAAGTTTACTGTACTCACTAGCTTTTCCATGTTTTATTAAATCCACAGCGTTGTAGTAAATCACGGAAGATGCTCCAGTCGGTTCCTTCCTCTCAATGTAGAGATGAGTAGGCATATCATCACCGGAAGACCACATAAACGACTTGACATATATTTGAAGCATATTGAATGTTTCACCGCCATCCGTTGTAATATACAATCTCCGTTCGGGATCTTCTTTGTCCAGAACAAGGTAAGTGTTGGCGTCGCTCTCATAAAAAGAGACATCGGAAGGTGTGAAGTCCAACATGAACCGCTTAAATGGACCGGTTCCCTTGTTCTGCACATTAAAAATAGCTTTGTTCTTTGAGTCGGTGAAGATTATCGTGTCAAACTTGGCGTGGGTGGAGAATTGATCAAGAGTTGAAGGTCTTTCGGTTCCGTTGATCAACACTTTAAAGTTGTCGGTTTTGTTTATAAAACTGTCACCATAATCGTAGGAAAAGTAAACCGCGGAAGGGTTCAAAGTGCGTTTACTACTTTCTTCTGTTTGAGCGGGGAAATCCCTCGCCAAACATATCATCACTTGAGATCCTTCCCCCAACCAATGCACCATAAGTTGAGCGTGAGTATCATTCAGGTAATTTATCTGAAAATAGAACAAAGAAAATTTAATTATTTGTTTAATCTTATCTAATCTAAGAAAAATATTATTTTTATTTTGACGGGCGGACTATTTTTTCGCAAGTCTTTAGAGTTCTTTGTTTGTGATATTTGACGTGGGGAAGGTGTGAAAATGTTGTTACTTTACTGCGTAGATTTTTTTTTATTTGGGAATTATTTTCAGGGCTTGTGTTCTTGAGGTTTTAGAAGGGATTAAAAGAGTTATAGCTCCCTCCAAGATCTCTTAAAAAAATCCAGATCTATGTATTTTGAAAAGAAACACTTAAATATTTAGTAGATTTACAAACATAAATTATTATGGCATGATTTGATACACTTAATGAATTATAATTAAGAGTATTAAAGTTATGAAATTCTACAATGAAATCAAAAAAACTTGTGGACTCATTAAATGAAGCGGTGCAGTAGAACTGATGATGTATCGCATGCTATTAAATACAATGTAACTTTTTTATAGGTAAATTTAAGGGTTTTTTACGCTTCATAACTGTTAAAATTTTAATTTACAAAAAAAGTTGAGGATTTGAAGTCCTCCTCAATTCCATCAAAACGCGATATATAACTTTGCAATTGAATGACTTCCTCTTAACTAAAACAGGGACTGTCGGATGAGGAATAATTGCAGATGCGGCTGAAATTTTGAATTAGAATCAAGATTCAGCAAAACAACAAAAACCCTCAAGAACTAAAAAACAACAAGAAATAAATAAGAATATTTATTTAACAATAATTACAAATGCTTAAATTTCAAATTTGAAGCGTTTTTTTTTTGGGAGTAGTCACACATCTACTATTTTAAACATCAAATTACTATTTATTGTGAGGCAAACTATATTCATCAATAACTACAAAATATAATAACAAAAAATTATTTAAAAGAAATCCAAAAACAGCAGAGAATGTTGACCACAATTAAAGTATATGTAAATGTTTATCAATAAAATGTGTGATGCATGAGCATAATATGAGCTGCACAAATAAAATATCTGACACACTCAATAAAATATGTATTTTCCTGATCATTAAAATGTGTAGCACTCTTACTTCAAGTGTAGAATATTCATAGAAGAAAAGTATTTTGAAGAGAGCCAACCATTACTTTTCAAAATCACATGCGGTTAGTCAGGGTTTTAAACTTGCTAATGTCAATTTTTTTTTTTCTGTCATGTCAAATAAAAGACCATTTAAATATGAATATTCTTACATTTTGAAAAGTGTATTTTTTGTTTGTTTTTTTTTTTTTGCATTTAATGTAAAGAATCTTAACACTGTTTCCTAGGTGTATCTCACATTTTTAAAGTATTTTCGAGAATACTTTAAAAGTTCGATATTTCCAAAATAACTTCAATAAATAATTATAACTATCCAAATTTTGAAAAATATTTTTTACACTAAAAACTATAAAATTTTGGAAATTAAAGAAAATTCTGAAAAGTTATAATAAATATTTTCATAAATATTAGATACAAAATGTTCTAAAAAAAATATAGATTTTCAAAAGTTGAAAACATTTTAAAAATTTGTTTTATATCAATATTTAATCAAATGATTAAAATTATGAAATTCTAATATTATAAGAATATAAAAATACGAATTAAAAAAAATGGATAAAAATGCAAAAACAAATTTAAACAATATTTTGTTATGTAATATTTTTTTCTTTTTTCTAATTAAGGATAAAACAAGTTAAAAAAAACTATAGATTTCAGAAAGGAAACAAAATTTAGTTTACTTATTATTTATTAAAATCGAAATATTTAAGAATATAAACTTTAAGCATAAACATTTTGTTGAAATTTAAATAAAAAACTTTAATTTCAAAAATAAATAGAATTTGAATAAATTAAATGGGTATTTACATGTTTCCTTACTATAAACGAATATTTGAAAATGGAAATTCTAAAGCTTCATGATTCAAGAGACACAAAAAAGCAATGCAATATAAAATTTTCAAAACTAAAAACTCCAAGGCTTAAAAAAAAATGATAAAACAAAATTTAAAAAATATAGATTTTTTAAGTTTTGTGTAATTAACATACTATTTATAACTTTTCAACACCCAGAATAAAATTCTAAGGTTTTTGATTCTGATATTTTTATATATAACTTCTTTATTCTTGTTTTTTTTATTTTAATTAGTTTTTTTTTTTGTTGTAAAAATTATTTATTCAATTTTTTAAATTATTTTTTGTGTTTTTTTGTTTTAATTTATTTGTTTTCTTTATTTATGTTCATTTTCAATATTTTGTTTCAGAGTTTCTTTTGTGATTTTTTAAATTCTTTAATTGATTATAGAGTTTTATTTAATGTTGTTATATTTTTCTATATATTTTATTTATTTTGTAGTATTTATTCATTTTGAATGTTTATTTTGGTATTATTTTTTTCATTGGAAGTTTTTTTAATATTTTTTTGAAATGCTTGTTGCTCGCCTTGAGTTTTTTTTTTATTTTCTGGTATTTTTTATTTAAAATTTGTTTGTTTGTTTTTTTATAAAGTTTTTTTTTATTTAGTTTTCTGATATTTTTGTTCAGTTTATTAATATTTTTGTTAGATTTTATTATTTCTTGTTGGTATTTGTATTTGGTATTGGTTTTCTATTTTACTTAAAATGTTTGTGTTTGTACTTTAAATATTTTTGTACAATTTTTCTCGTCTTTTTTTTAATATTTTTTATTTTATTATGTAATGTTTGATTTAATTTTGTTTTATTTTTTTCTTCATAATTTTTTAATTTTAGTTTGTTGGTATTTGTTGGTTTTTGAAGTTATCTTCAAATTTAGTTTTATTTCTTTTTCGAAATTTTAATATACATATTATTTTATATATATTTTATCTTTAGAAAGTTTCATTAACAGAATTAAGTTTTTTCTAAAGAAGAAACATTTCATTCTTTATAATCGATAAGGTAAATGGATTGCTTATGCGGAAACAACGTACATTTCAAAAATCCTTTCAATATTTCCAGTTCAATCATAAACATATTTCATATAGTTTTTGTTTCTTCAGCGTATCTAGAAAGGGGAAGCTAATCTCATTCCAGAAATTGAACACTACCAGACTCAGCTCAATATTCTCCGTTCAACGATATTGTCTATAGCTCTACCCAAAATAACTTTCAAAACACTTAAAATAATAAAAAAATAATTTCCTTATGGATTTTCGTCAAAAACGTAACGTAAACCATAACGTAACGAGCAATAGTCTATCTTCTATTCCAGCAATTTTAGTGTAATTGGTAGCAGTCGTGTTGCAAATCTCGAAGTAATAAAAATTAAGAGTTCCGCTCTGAACGTTTTAATCAGCATTTTTAAAACATTGAAGATATTTAGTTTTCTAGATATTTAAACGCTTTAGCTTTTACAAATCTTGACATCATTGGGGATGGCGCTCAAAAATTCAAGTTTTTCAAGAAGATATGCATTGTAAAATAATCAAGTTAAATAAAAAAAGGCATCTGTGATACATCATGAATTCTTAAAATGTTATCAGCTCGATCAAATTTCGAAGTCCATGAACATATATTGCAATTGAGTTACAAGCTTTCTGAAGAGACCGCTGTTGAGTTAGAGTTTAGAGGCGTCGCGACTTAAGATCTTGTTCTGGTGTTAAGAACAAATTCAGAGAGCAAGTCCCAAATTCATAATTTAAGTCGAAGATATTATTTCGCAGTGTGAGCCAGAATCTGCTGCAGAATTCAGATCTAAGTCATAATTTCAATAATAAAATACTTTTTTGATTAATATATTCATTGTTATTGAACAGAGAAGCAATGTTAAGTTCTCCAGTTGGTATTGCATATATCTTCAAAAAGCTTCTCATCCCTATACGCCTGTTAAGAGCTCTCCAAGTGATTCTCGAAATGTAAATCATAAGACAACATCGTGCTTGGAATAAGTAGAGTCATCAAGTTATTGATATTGAACAGTATTGCTCATTATAAGATGGTCAATGAAAAATCAAATTTTGTTTTAATTTCCAATTTAGAATTAAATTTATAAACCAACATTTCTTGTCAGTCTATCCCTATTTAATTCGAGAATTAAATTCGAAAATAAATCACATTGACTTGAATTACAAAAGCTGAATGAAATAATTCAAAAACAGCAAGAACGTAAAAACCGTCACATAATTAGAGGAAGACTATGGGAATTCAAATAACCACAGATATATAGTTACAATTAGTCATGAATGCTTCTTTCTATTGAATGTAAGTGCGGCATAGGGTAGTGCACATCACATGACTAAGACCACGGCTGGCTTATATTATTGCAATCAATACACTCATTTTACTTTGCACTCATTTTATGTGTGACTTCTTTGTGCGAGCACCAGACAAAGGAAAGCACAGTGGATATCTGATCTTGTATTATTCACTGGATTAATTGAATGCGTTTAATATTAAGTCTTGTTGCTATACATTTTTGCTTTCGGTAAGGCTTCGAAGATCTCAATAAACATATAGATTTTAAGTATCAAAAATTCATTGGAATTAGAAAATGTATGGTTTTATAATTCTGTGACTGAAGATACATCTAATGACCGCTCTTTCACAGAAAGTAAAGAGAAAGGGTTTATTTTGAAATACATATCAAATAACTGCAGCGCAGCTGGTTTTGTTATTGTTTCTGCTCTTTGAGATATTATTTCAGATGTCTTCAATAAAACAACCAGATTCATTAACAAAGAAGAGGCGGTATATTGCTTCCTGTTGACATTATATTATTTTGTGTCTTATTCATTATCTGTTTTCAATAGTTGATTTTTGTTCTTTATCTGGATTGCTCTTAAACATTTTGAGATTCTAAGATTTTAAGCCTTTTGAAAATTTATTTTTTAAGAATTTATTAAGAACTGAATTTTGAATTATGGTGGAAACTCTTTTTGATTTCCTATACAAGTTTTCAATTAGCTCCTCAAAAGTCGTAATTTCAAGAATGAACTAAAATAATAGACAAATTCATAATTCAATTAAAAAACTGCTAAAAAACAATCCGAGATTTCTGTACATTTTGCTTTAAATTGTCCTTATATTTTGTGGTTGTTGAGTAAAGAGAAAAATACTGGTGAGTTTAGAAAAACTGCTAACAAAAAAACAAAACAAAACTTTCGAGCTTTTTATCCCTTATAAAACTGATATAATTCATGGTTGTAAAGCATTCTCCATTTGTTGTTTTCACAGATCGGCCTCAAAACCATACGCAGTACTTTTATCTCAAATACCTCTAATGCGTTCTTAACTGATTCTGACAATATCCCCGATTCTGCCCCATATATCAGAATTGGTATCTTGAGTATATGTATGAGTATCTTGTAGAACTTCAGTTTAGTGTTTCTTCGTATATAAACCTAGATGAGACCTAGACTGAGACTCCTCTCTTTTGGCATAAATAAAGTTGACCATATCTTATAGAAAAGTTGATGCAGGTATTCTACGAAGCTGTCTCCAGCGCTTTTTATGAGCTCAGTCGGAATTCCATCGAACCCAGCTTTCAGCTTTCCTATGACAGCTTTAATCTCAGCAAGCGAAGGCGGGGGTATTACGGCTTCTTCACCTGATTCCCTGATATCGTTGCCAAGAAGTTCCGGAAAATACTCCTTACATCTATCGCGAATATCATAATTTACCATGAGATTTCCAGATACATCATTGTAGAAGGTTGATGGTGGTGTGTGACCTTCAATTAGACGTTTTACCTGTTGATAGAACTTTCTGGTGTCACCTCTTTCTCTCAAAAGCTCTACTTTTCACATCTCGATATTCTCGAAGCTGCGCTTCTTTGACAGACTTTTGTGCAATCTTTTTTAGGTCTACGTTGGATTCAGTCGCTGCAGTTATCAATGTATCCTCTGCGTCATGGATATACTAGACCTTAGTTTTGCTATCAACCACAATATGACCTCACATAAATAACGTAAAGTATGTCGAGAACATACAACTTTGCCGTCTCCAGATGTCCAGGTATACCTTTGAGAATACGCTAATAACTAGATCTCTACTGTCAACCTACACCCATTGTCTGAAGAGTTGTCGTGCAGGCTGTGTAGTCCAATAATACCTCGATAAATTCCGACTTTGCCAACCTGAGCATTGAATTCACTAACAACGTATTTCGCATCATGTTTTGGATGCTGGGATGATTTAAGTGAGGATTTACACACTTTTACAACGGAGTTTTACCGCGCCCTAGGATCTGGTAGTTGGTTGGTGTAGGTGCTAGCACTCTCGCCTTCCAGTCTGACGATTCTGAGTTTGATCCTCAGTGCACGCGTCAGAATTTTTCGTAAGAAATTTTCTTTCGAGTGAGTCGGATATACTACCTGACGCCACCCTCGTCATTTCGATGTTGATGAAATAAAAGGGTACCTCTAATACACTCGTTAAAATAGCAGACAGCTCATCACTGACTCTATTCAGAGGAAGAGGGAAAACTAACAACACTGATGTAGAAAAGCAGCTGGTAAACACATAGGAAGCAAACATTCCTTAATATCACTGCTACACCTTGAGTCAGCTTTGGCTCGTTGTGTGATTTAGTTTTTTTTTTTTTTAGGATCGCGTCCCTAAAATTTAAAAAAACATAAAATTAAGCGCTAACGCCATCTGGCTCTATTCAAGCGCCATTCGAGGTTCTGTTAATGGTAGGTCTTTTGAATGACGTATCGCATGTCTCGTGTGGACAACGTACAACGCTAATAGACAAAAGATATTTAGAAAAAAAACACTTAAAATGAACATCAAAGCACAAAAAATCTAGAACAAACCCATAAAATGCGAAAAAAAGAAAACCCCCATATACAAAAGAAAGATCTATTCGTCTCTTATGAAAAATTCATAATTGCTGACATTGCATTAATCCGCACTAAAATTAGCATACTAATGACTAAGTGAATTGAAAAAAGCATTTTTAAACGCCACTAATTAAAGTAATGAATAATTGCAGTCAGTTGAGTCTGTGACTGAGGAGAGAGAGAAAAACTAACTAAGTAAAGTGCGACCGAAGAAGCCTCATATTTCAAAAAGTCGGTAAAAGTTCCTGCAATGAATGTTAAACGGTTGTTTTAGTTTCTTCTCTCTTTATTTTTCTGCTTCCACAATTCATTGCGAGTTGAGTTACTGTTTGAATGAGATATAATAACTACGTTTTACCTTTGCAATTGGAACTGCAATAGCAACGGGCAATTACACTTGTATCATTCTCTCCAGAGGAGTTGAAGTAATTCCTGGTCTTTTTCTGAAGAAGTGCAACGTTTTGC
Source organism: Megaselia abdita (assembly GCA_001015175.1). Lineage (NCBI taxonomy): Eukaryota > Metazoa > Arthropoda > Insecta > Diptera > Phoridae > Megaselia > Megaselia abdita. Next base: position 3,318 of record JXPG01046310.1, on the reverse strand, counting down.
GATTTTTTACTATACTATATTTTATTAACATAATTATATAGGACTAGTTGTTAGATTTTGTAGGTTCTCTTTTCAGAGGGTTTATTTTGTAATTCTTTTTTCAATTCTTGAAATTATAAAGGTGTCCTATATGAGGTAGCCTAGAAAAAAATTAAAATAAAAAATAATCTTCTATATGTGTTGTCTTTTTATTGAACTTGGAGTTGTCAATTTGATATGCAGGTATTTTCAAGCTCACAAGGTCTCTAAATAATCTTCTGGAACTTCTTTTGTTGCTTCGGTATATGCAATCAATTGAGCTAAAGTTGTTGATATCGTTACGATAGCTTGTCTCTGACTCAGTCATGAAACCACTACACCGGCATACTTTACCACTCCTAAAGTTGATCGCAGCATTACAAGGTGCCTTTTTCAACATCGGTAATATATGCGTTCCCTGAATACCCTCTTGACTTTTGACAAGCGTTCTGGATATATAAAGACAACACTGTATACTAAGTCCTGTCTTAAACCCAACATCAAATACTTCTTGTTTATATAGATGTCTTCTTTCTAGACTCACCATATTTTTCTTTCTCTGATTTAGAAGAGTCTGATATTTACTTTACAAGACATTGAATCGCTCCAGAATCTTGCGTGTATAAGCTTGCTGATTAATTTTTATGAAATTTTCAGTATAATTTCAAGACCTCAAAAGATCCAGTTTTCTTGGAAGCCATCTGGAACTAATTTTTCAACGCTCCAAGTAAAACTTATATGCATTTCTGATCACAGCCTGCCACATCCATAGCACTATAACCAGTTTCTTCAAGTTATGTTCACTGATGTACATGCAAGAATCTCCTTGGTTTTCCCTGAATCCTAAATTGATTAGAAAGTTTCGATTCTCATGTTCCAAGCTCTGGGTGACTGATTTAGTCCATAAAGGCCTCTCCTCAGAAGATAAACGTTTAATGTACTATCACTGAATCCTTCTGGCTGTTTCATATAGATGGTTTCATCTAAGTCACATGTTGACACTTTAGCTTTTTACTTCCAGCAATACTTAAAATCAAGCTTTGCTGCAGGGCTGAAGGTTTGATTATAGTCAATTCCATACCGTTAGTTTAAACCTTTTGCCACAAGCCTGACAATGCTCCTGTCTTGATTTTTTTCACACAGAAAACCCATTTACATTGGATCGCTTTTGAACTTGGTCTCATAATGACGACAATTCTACAGTTTGATTCTCTCGATTGTCTAATTTCTTTAAATGTTCGCTGTTCACTGCCTCATTATACGTTTCAGGAATTTCTTTAACATTTACAAAATTTTCCGCAGCCATGATAAAATCTTCAAATTTATTCGGCTCTTATTCTATCCCATATATAGCTTGCTCTTGAACATCTTCGTTGGAAACTTCTTGAGGGAAGTGAACTTCTCTTTCCCAGCCATAATGAACTTTGATATCTCCTTGGAAGGTAGTATCACTGGTTTAGAAGACCTTTCTTAAATCATTTTTATATAACAAACAAATAAAGGCGAAACCAGCCCTTTCGGATTTTTCAACTTTCAAATAAGTAATTGTTTTCTCTAGATCATTTTAGGAATATTGAAAAATAATTCAGACGTTAAAAAGAATGTTTTAAGAACACTTTTAGAATTCTTAAAGAATATTTAAGAAGAATTTATAATTCTTTAAGAACTCTGATTTCTTTTAAAGATGTATATAAGATTTCTTGAGGAAAAAAATTTATTGTCTGGGATAACTAATAATCTTTAACACTTATCTATATATTCTCAAACTTTTTTTAAATTATATATTGAAAGTAATAAAATAATGGATTTTTATGTTATAAATCTTACGTTAACTTTAATTATTTATTTTTTAATTTAAAAAATATTTTTAGAAAAAACTTATAAAAATATAAAGTTGAAATAAAACTTATCATTTAATTTCAATACTTTCTAAAATAAAAATTAAAAAAAAAATAATTTAAAAGTATAATATTAAAATATAACTCATTCATTGGAATTAAAAATATTTTTTTAATTCCATTAAAATATTCTTTATTCTTATTTTTTTCGAAATTAAACATGGATAGTCAAATTTATTATAAACAAAATTAGCTTAGATTCAAAATAAAAAAATATAATTATTAAAATATTCAAAAATAAAATAATTTATTTAATTTTTTTTTTTTTTTATATCTAAATGTTTTAAAATGAAAAAATATGCAATTCGAGAATTTAAAAGTTAACTTTCCATAAATAAATATTTGAAATCGAAAAATAAAAAAATATTAAACTCAAATATACTAAGAACTAAAAAAATTTCAGTTTTTATTGTTTTTTTTTTTT
>JXPG01046250.1:7133-27299 GCA_001015175.1 Megaselia abdita | reverse complement strand
TTTTTTTTTTGAGGTAGACAAACGAAAATGGGTACTTTCAATGACTTATGTCTTGTGAGTATGTCATCAGTTTGATTACCGACCACGTTGCTGTAACTTGGGATACATATAAAGATACAAAAATTCTCACCCACACAAAAATTTAAAAGCAGCTTGACTATCGACGCAGACATTAACTTTTCCTAGGCCGTCATTACAGGCCTAAGCTCATTACAGGCCATAGTAATGACAAGTATCTTGCCTTGGAAGACCGTACTGTAATCAGTTAGTCTTAAAGGGTGGTTTTTAAAGCGAAAATCCGCTCCAGATCCATTTCGAGTACACTTTTCATTTGAAATAATTTCCATTTGTCCAGTCAGTCCAACCCATTCCTATCACGAAACGTATAACAGCGCTGTGGCTCCTATGCAAACTGCTCTTTAAATCTCGTCGAGTTTCCGGCAGTTTTCTTTGGAATTCCCCAAACCGACATGATGATCCAGCTCACAAGCTCCGTGGATAAGTTTTCTTAACGCCCATTCAATTGCCTCATTGTTGACCAGTTGTTCAAATCTTCGATGATGATGNTGGCTCCTATGCAAACTGCTCTTTAAATCTCGTCGAGTTTCCGGCAGTTTTCTTTGGAATTCCCCAAACCGACATGATGATCCAGCTCACAAGCTCCGTGGACAAGTTTTCTTAACGCCCATTCAATTGCCTCATTGTTGACCAGTTGTTCAAATCTTCGATGATGATGAAGGTAATTAATGTTCATAGTGGTGTGCCTCAAAGAAGTCATTTTGGTCCTCTCTTATTTCTGTTATATATGATCTTCCTAAATATATTGAGCACTGCAATATTTTTTGCATGTTACCTAAAGGTCTACCAACTCTGTTAGATCTCAAATACTTTGTCTTCGAAACGATGTCTATATCATCGGCATAAACCAGAGCTAAATTGTACTTTATTAAGATGTTATTGGACGATCGAACTTTGGTCTCTGCACTACTATTTCCAGACCCATATTAAACATTCTAGAGCCTTCCTTGCCAAAAACCTTTTGATGTGGTGAAGGGTTACAAAGCTAGACTGACAGAGCTTTTACTATATGCTAGGGTCATCTGACATAATTGAATGAGTATCTTAGGAATATCCGATTAGAGAACAATAAAGCTTATCTTTTATGATTCAATAGTAGGCTTGTTAAACAGGTGGATCGTGTCTATCTGAAATTCTCGAGTATTTTCAAGTATCTGTCGTAGTTCGAAATTGTGGACCGTCGTGTAAATACCAGGTCTGAAGTAACACTGATAGTCTCCAATGATACTCACATAGAATAAACTATAAAATTTTGTTAATATGAGCTACTTCTAAAAAAAAAAAAAGAACCGAACCCAAAGTAAGACAAATTATTCATTAATGACATCATTCCATTGTTGTTTTTTACTAATGTCTCTCAAGGAAAATATTTGTTTTAATTTTTTTCTTGGGTAAATTGAGAATGAATATTATTTACCTTAATTCCTAGTGAACACTTCAAAAACACAAACATATCTTATGAACATATAAACATATTTTTATTTCTATCAAAAATCCACTTTCTAAATTTACAGCAAATAAAAGATAAAATCATAAGAAAGTAAAACTTATTAAGGTTAATTTTGATCAAATTTTAAAATCTTTTATAAACTCTTCTGAAGTCTCAAAACTGAAAAAAAAGATTNTTTAAAATCTTTTATAAACTCTTCTGAAGTCTAAAAACTGAAAAAATTGAATAATAAATGCACTAAAACATTTTTAAATTTTAAATTTATATATATTTAAAAACGAAATTATATTAATTTTAAAACACTACATTTTAAAAACACATTTCAAAAACAGGTAGCTCCGTCTTCACTATATCGTTTTTAATAATATTTAGTCTACAAAATCTTTCAAACAAAAACTTTAAAATCTAAACCTTTACAAAACAAACATTAAATAAAAAAAAGAGAATCAATAAAACTTACTGAATTTTTGATGAAACTTTAACTTGGAAAACCGAAAAATAATTATCAAAAAGTAAAACAAGTAAAAAACCCTCAAACAAAAATTGTAATACCCCCCATTTCTCCTCAAAAAACCCCAACCCTGCAACACATGCTAGACTTTCACCCAGGAAAGTTTTATCCTCACCACATCCATAGAAAATAAGCTTTTTATTTGTGTGTCCACCTTTTTCGAATAAAAAATCCGTTTTCTCCGTGAAAATCAAATAATTTCAGTGTTTTACCTCTTCAAGAAATAAGTGGCTTTAAATTCAGAATAGAAAAAGAAAAATGCAAAGAAATGAAATGAAATGAAATTGAATAAATCAAAATCAGTGCTTTGAAAACTGTGAATTTCGTTCGAAATTATTAACGGAGACAAATTATCGATTTTAAAGAAAATTTCCTGTCTTTTTTTCCTCTGAAAAGTGATTTTCTGAAAAGTGAATATAAAATTTGTAATTTATCCTTGTCATCGTCGACGAACATCACATTACGTTGGTGTCATTAAGGAATTATGTAATTCCTTTGGATAAAAGGCGTGGTTACTCAGAAACAAGTGCAATTCATTAAAAATTAAGTAAACTTTTTTCTTTTCCTTTTATTTTGTAAATTATCTGGTTTTTTGTGGTGAACGAAAATGGCTTGGGGATACTGGAGTGCCACTGCAGTGGATCGTGGTCGCTCACCACGAAGAAATACCCAACAAACAATGCCTGTAAATATAATACCACAATCAGAACCACCAGCTCCTTCCCAGCCACAGCAGCAAACGCATCATAATCAACAGCAGCAGCAAGTAGTAACACAACAGCAATGCTACAGTCCAACGTGTCGCAGTAGATGCACCAGTCCATGTCCTGGTAGTCCTTGTCCAGGAAGTCCATGTGAATCTGTAAACAGTCCACCACAGTCGGGAGGAGGAAGTGGTGGTGGTGGCGGTGGGGGCAGCGGCAGTTACATGATACAATGCCAAACCCCACAATGCCAACAGAATTGTGGCCATGGTGGATACACATCACGTAAAGAATCTCTAGATCGATTAGATAGTCCCCAGGTAATCGTTTGTTTCTATCTCTTTTATACGCTCGTCCTTTCTCTCTCTTTCGTGTTCATCTGAATATTTTATGAACGAATTGGATGGAATGGAATTGATGTAAACGACTTGGCAACCATTTTCACCATTTCACCATTTATATGAAGGTCACTTCTTTTCCAAACTGCAGAAGTCATAAATCTTTTCTTCTTTGGAACATTATTTGCATTGTGTGCACAAAATGCACGATTTTTCTTTTGCCTTGTGCAAAGGAGAAAAGTTTTTTTTTTCTATATTGGTTTTGGGCTTTCGTTGTAAAGTTTCTATAGATTCTGGGGATTCCGTTTCTGTTTTTCCTTAGTTTGTTTCAAGTTTTTATGAGAATTATGAAAGATAATTTTTTGAAGGTTTTTTATTTTATTTTAGTGCAATATTTCGTCCTTTTGCGGATGATTCTCTTTCTTCAGGGATTTTTGATTTTATTTTTTTTCTACTGGGAATTTTTCAAGGAATTTTGTTCTAAATTTATTATGATTTTTTTATAATTTAGATTTTGTTTAGATTTGGAGGATTTTGGTCAAAGGCTTTGATTCTTTTAGAAATCAGGTGCCTGTTAAGCAATGTTAAATACGGTTTGCGAGTTTTTAAATCATCGTTGAACATTGTTTTAAATTTTGTAATTTTTGAATCTTAAATTTTCTTTATCAATAAAAAAAATAATGTTAGCTTTTAATTGGAAACTTAAACATTTTTTAAAAATCCTTCTAAAATTGTTATTTGAAAATATTAAAAAAAAATAGTTTGAAAATTATTTTAAATTTTAGTTTAAAGGTTTTTGTTAAGATTTGTTTTTTCTGATATCTTTAAATTAAATTCTTAAAGCTAAAGAACATTTTTTAATTTTTTGTTTGTATTTTGTGTTTTAATTTTGAATATTTTTGAAAATTTATGTTTTAAATTATTCTAAGATTCTAGAAAGTAATTTTGTTTATTTGAAAATTAATAAAATTTAAGAAAACTTTAGAAACTATATTCAGTTCTTGGAATTGTTTTGTAAATTTAACAATGTTAAAATATTCGTTTCTCATATTATTCTTAATTTAACATAAAATACATGGAAATACAGGAGGCATTTTCAAATGCTTTTATGGAGCTTTCATTTGCAGCGGCTCATTTATGATCTGTCAGGTCTGGAGTATAGCGATATTTAAAAAATTAAATCACATAATGTGCCAAAGGTGGCTTAAGGTGTAGCATCTTCTTATGTACATCAGTGCTTTAGTTTTCCCTCTTCCTCAGTGATGAGCTGTCTGATTCTTTATTGAGAACCCTTTTATTTCCTCTACATTCATTAAATGACTAAGATGGCGCCAGGGAGTATCTTCGACTCACACCAAACAAAATTTCGAAAAACTCTAAAGTGTGTACTGAGGATCGAACTCAGAATCGCCCAAGAGCACCTAAACTAACAAACTTCCTATGTTCAATTCTGTTGTAATTGGACTACCACAGGCGGAAATCTAAGCAAGACATTTAGAAGACCGACGTTGTCATTGCTATTTATACGATTATATGTTAATATATGTTTACTAAGCATTTAGAATTTTAACAACTAATGTCTTTCAAGATGTTTCTAAGAGCTATGTTTAGAAATCATCTTGTAACTTTCAAAGACGTCTTCTACGATATTATCAAGCATTTACAAAACCTCTTTAAGAGAATTGTCCTAAACAATTTCATCTTTAGTCGCGGGCAGTTTAAAAGATTGTTTTAAAACCTTTTCTAGATGATTTATAGACCGGAAAATATGTATGTTTAGTAAACGTATCCTATATTGAAATAAGACGTGACACAGTTCATCTATACTTGAATACAGAGACAATTATTCAAAAGTATGATATTGATTCTTAACTGCCTTGGGTTTGAATAGTACACCATAGACAAATAGATAGGAAATCTTTCGGTCTGATATTTTCCACTGAAACTAAACAAAAACATCTTTCTCAATGTAAATATTACTAACAGGGTGCTTCGGCTTAAGTGGAAAATATCAAATTATTTGCGTAACTATGGTCTTTTCAAGATCAAGAGAGAAAACTAAAGCAAGAAAGCACATATTCCTTAATATCACTCATATAACTTGAGCGGTCTTCTGGTTCGTTGCGTTATTTTTTGTTTATTTATTGAGTTATGAAGCTACTCATTGAAATATGTACTGTACAAATAAAATATGTAGCTCACTCAAAGCAATATCTATTTTCCTGATTAGTAAGACGTGTAACTCACTTATTTAGATATGATTCAGATGTAATATTAAAAGTGTGCTAAAAAACTATTTTAATACATGTATTTCTTATTAACTTACACGCTGTGTTCTTCTTTTTAATTATTTTAATTTAATTTTAATTTAATCTTATTGCGATTAGTAAGCTTGCCCTAAGCTACTTCTGACGCTATATATTTTTTAAAATGTTAATTTTTTTTAAGCAGTACTTTGAAACTATAAAATGCAGTTCAAAAATATTTATAGGAAAGTAAAATATTTATTATTGAAGATCTTTGTAACACATCATTTTACAGGCAATATAAAAGTAAATTGTAATACATAATGTTATTGTGATGTTTGTCTTGTTTTGTGCAGGAAAAAATGTTCTTTCAGTATATCTCAAAAATATATAAATTTATAGAAATTCTTAAAGCAATGAAACTTTATGGAAACAAAATCTGTAAAACTAATTTTATCTTATTTCCAAAGATTACTTCATAAATTTTTGCACATACTACAGTTTAACATTTCTGGTATTAAAAATGTTCGTAAATTCCCATTGCTTTCTGTATTATTCTTCTTATTTTGACTACTTTGCCAGTTGAATAATTGTTTAAATAATTTTTGCCCTAATCAATCAAAACTTAAACCTAAGAAGTCTTTTTCACAACTTCTGACCTTTATATAAATATTGAAAAAATCCCAAAATCCATTTCGCTTAGAAAAAACTCACCCCGAAAAACTTTCTTTTACAACTTCTGACCCTCAAAAAAAATTTAAAAAAAAACGACCAAAAAATCCAATTCGTTCAAAAAAAAGTTCAGATAAACATAAAATTCACAAGTCAACCATTAACGTCATTTCATTCTCGTTCATTTGATTGAATTCCAAAATTAGACATTTGATTTTGGACTGCAGGCTAATCAGCTATCGGATATCCTATGTCGTGGACCTATAGTTCCATCAATTCAATCAGCGAATAACACTTTAACAAGAGGAGCATCGTTACCTAGAACGTGTTTGCAAGGTAGTGGAAGTGTTGGGGCGATTCCAGGCTCTATTGATACCGGTGATTATGATGTCCCGAACCCGCATCCTTACACTCACCACTACATGCAAACTACAGCCTCCACAAACACTACTTCTATGACTCCTCCTCATCATTCTACGATGAGTTTGGTCGGATCTACTGGTCCTGGAGGAGTAATGATGGGATCTCGACCGTCATCGGCTGGCGCATGTCATGGAGGACACGGATCAGGATCAGATTCAAGTCCCATGGCTAGTCAATGTCCCTTAGCAAACCGGCATGTAACCTACGAACACCAGCATGGCAGTCAGTGTGCTCTGGATGAAGCTATTCGATGTCCAAGTAGTTGTGGAATGGAAGATGGAGTCTGCCCGTATGCAGACATGGTTCCGCCTCCTCCTCCACCTTTACACCAGCAGTACTTGCAACAGGAAGCTGTGTCTACTTCGATGTCGAATTTGAATGGATCACGAGTTCAAAGTGGAAGCCGGGGAAGTGTTTGTGCTCAGGCTGACTTTACAAACACGATTGTTCATCAAAATGGAGGACATCTACCGTATCATGATTGTATACACTATGAAAGATTACCGCTCCCTGTTCCGATTGCTCAAATTCCACCACCTCCGCCTAGAGAAGAACTGGAACCGGCCTATGCCACAGGTACAAGTAGTTTTTATGGGTTTGGAGTTATTTCTTTTTTATCTTATTTTTTAGTAAAAATTTGTTTTATTTTCAAACATTTTGTTTTTATTTGAAATTCAATTTTGCAATAAGCAAATGTTTTAAATTTAAGGAACTTCTTGATTTATTTTTAAGAAGGATATTTATGTTACTATTCTTAGTCAATTGATGTGCACTCTCGCCTTCCACTTCTGACGTTTTAGTTTAAAATTATATATTGTATGGCTGCTCTTTAACATTTAACTTTATTGTTCTGCATCTTCGACTTCCAAGAAAGAAAACTTATGTGTTTTAAGATACGAATTCAGAACCGTCAGAGTGGAAATTCTACCACTACCTTCAATCAATCTTAACCGTTTCTGGACAAAACTGTCTGAAGATTATAAAATTTAAAGGTTTCAAAGTCTTTAAACCAGCCACGAAGATTATGATATGTTAATATAATTAATTCCCGAAACTAACAAGACTTAACTCACGAAGTCTAGTCTATAAAGTATATTACTTCTTCTGTACTTGGACGAACCTATAAGCAATACTTTACAGTATTTTTGATTTGAAAAAAAAAACATTTTTGAAAAAAAACATAGAATTTGTCTTATTACTACTAAGGAATTTAGTTTAGAATTTAGTTTTCCAAAGTTTACTTTACCATTTTTACTAGGGAATGTTATGACACTTTTAAGTTAGATGAATTTTAATGTTTTTTTTTTAATTTTTAGAATTAACAAGTTATTAGCTTTTGAATTTAGTATTTTGTAGTCGAAAGTATTTGTTGAAATATTTAAGTATTTAATGTGCAGAAAATAGTTCTGAATTGTTTTTCAAAAATTAAAATAATAAATAAAGTTTAGAAGTGCTTCACAATTTCATTAGTCCATAAAATACCAAAAACAAATTTGGTTTTCTTGAATTTCTTCGGACTGTAGCTCAGATTAGAGTCCCGAACACAAAAACTATCAGAATGAAAATTACCTTCACTAATGTTGACCACACAATCTAATTTAAAATAAAGTAAAGTATCTTTAAGAATTCCTATTCAAGTCTTTTTTGACTAAAGTTCGTGGCTGGAGTTTTCGTATATCATAGTAGGTTTATGTTAAAGCTTAAAGTAATTTTAAATTTTATGATAATGCTCAAGATTGAATAAGCTTAAACATTTTTTTACAATAAATTTAAATAGTTGTTGTATTTAATTAAAGACATCCATTGGTTTCCTAAAACTTCAATCTATAAAACAACATTTCCTCAATAAACAAATGTAATTCTAAGAATTATACCTTTCAATAATTTTAATTTGTTTAATATTAACTAGTTTAATATTAATAGAATTCATTAATGTTTCTAGAAATATCGAAAAAATATAGAACACAGTTCTTTTAAGCAGCTTTATTATATTGAACTTATAATGTCAACGCCTCATTAATAATTAAATAAAAAACTACTTTTTTAATTAACAAAAACAAAACATGATTTCTTTGAAGGTTTAAAATTCAAACACAGAAAATTGTAAAACTCGGAATTTAAATACGTCTTGAAAATATATTGAGCAAAATTAGAACGTAGGGAAAATATATTGCGATAGAACGCCAGAAGATTTTGAGTAATTATTTCTAAAATTATGTTTTCATCACCAGCTTTCTGAATAAATTGAGTTATCAATCATTTTTTGAGCTGTTGCTAATGAAAGTCTTTTAAAAGCATTCAAAAAATAACATAGCTGAAAAATTCTAAAATACTCAATAAATATACTTAAAAATAGAAACAACCAAATCATTACAGATTATTTTATAATTTTGAAGCTTTAGAATTTAAGACTTGTTTAAGAAAAGATAACTAATTAAACATTAAAAAATGTATGATATGTTCTTTCAATATTTATGAGAAATTTAAATAACAATGCAACAATTTTAATTTTCAAATATTCATTGGGAACATTTTGCACAATTTTAGAATTAAATATTTTTTTAATTATATTTTTAACACTTTGATTTTATACTTCGAGTTTATATTTTTAAATATTATGACTATGATAAATAGCAATTTAATAGACTTATTTTTTAAAATCTTTATTTATTTTTTAATTGGAAATTTGTTAAATTTCATATTTTTTAAAATGAATAATTTTGCTAATTTTTAAACACAAAAATTTAAGAAATTTTGAAAATTAAACCTTCTCTTTGCAAAAGTTTAAATAAAAAAGAATTTCTTTAACACTAAAGTTTTCACTTGAAACTGAGTTTAAAAAACTTATTTTTTTAAATTTGTAAGTAATTCAAACAAAAAACTTCAACCTAAAAAAAAAAAACATTTAATCATTTCATTAATATTCATAATGCTCTAGAATGTTTTTATAAAAAAAATACTATATTAACAATTCGGATTTTATATTTTTTTTATTGATGTAATATTTTGTTTTCTGAGAGACAACGTAAAATTAACAAAAATACTTTAAGTATTATATTTTGTATAGATTTTTATTATTTATATGTTCTATTTTCATCACATTTATTTTTATTGTTGTATAATATTTATTGTTTAGCTTAATAAATTATAAAACATTTAAAGTAAATTCGAAGATAAATAATATTCGGTGCTTAAAAATGTAAAACATGTTACAATAATTTTTACACAAACAAATTTTTTTAAAGTTATTCAGATTTCTTGTTTTTAACGAACATCATTTCAAAAACATTTTTGCGATCTTCAAATTTTAAAAGTTTCAATATGAGGGCTAATTTTTTTTTAATTAATTAAATTCGAAAATATTTTAAGTTTGATCAGACTTTTCTTATACAAAACTGTTTATTTTAGTAAATTAAGACATTTCCGTATAAAAAAACAATATTTTGAAATTGTAATTTTTTTGACAAAAATGCAAAGGGGTACTACTGTCAAATTTCTTGGTTGAAAATACAATTTTCATCAAATTGCTTTTTCAATCAGATTTTTCTTTTACAAAATTCGTTTTATTTGAGTAAATTAATACATTTTCGTAAAAAAACCGATATTTTAAAATTTTCACATTTTTTACAAAAAAATTAAAATTTTTCGGTTGAAAATACAATTTTCTTCAAATTACTTTTTCGATCAGATTTTTCTTCTACAAAATGTTTTATTATATACATTTATATATACATATTATTATATATACATTTTCGTAAAAAAACCAATATTTTAAAATTTTTACATTTTTGATAAAAAATGCAAAGAGGTACCACTGTCAAATTTTTTAGTTCAAAATACAATTTTCGTCAAATTGTTTTTTCAATCAGACTTTTCTACAAAATGTTTTATTTTAGTAAATTAGCTTTTACGCCACTTTCATATTCTTATTTCCTTATCCATATTTTGAAGTCTTCACATATTACAATTCAGAAGTTCTTCTCAAAAGGGAAATTAAAGAATCAGGCCTCGAACATAGCATTAATTAGCAAATATATTTTTTTTTCTATGACTTTTTCAAAACATAACGTTATCTTAAAATATTCAAATAAATCCGAGTATAAATAATTTTGTTTTGTGGAATTTGGAAGAAGACTCATTAAGAGATGGAAGTTATAGCATCAACATTAAATAATTGTTCATTCTGAGTTCAATTTAAAAAATATTTAAAACCTGTCGTCGAAGTAACTCCAAACCAGAACTATTGGTCAATAAAAAAAAAACATTATTTTCATTAAGTAAAAAAAAAAAAATTACTTTTAATTATTTTTGTGATATTATATTTTTGATGGAGTTAAACCAACCATGTGCTTAATAAATTATAATTGTTGAGAAAATGTTCAATCTTCAGCATTTACAATAAATATATATAACTTAATGTTAATATTTTCTCAGTTAAATTTGATAAACAAATTCTTTCATAATCTTCAAACGAAAAATATTGAAGAATTGTTTTTAAAATTATGTCCTAAATTTTAAAACATTCTGGTTAAAGTCAAAAAAAAAATAAGATTTTGTTGTGGTTTAAGAGGACGACAAGTATATTATAAAACCAAGAGTCCTACAAAAAAAACCCACTTTCCTAAAATTCTAAGATCGCCATTAGAATCAACTCCCCATCCCACCGTTTAAATCAAACAAACAAATATGTCTTTCAATGCAACATTGTGTTTTACAAGTGTATGTGTTACACAGTTTCCTTATCAGCGTGTTATCTTAGATTGTGTATACTAAAAGTAACGTTGGAATTGATAGTTTATAATTCATATTCCAACTCAGAAACCTTATCAATCGGATGGAGTGAACACCATAATTTTCGGGGAGTTTGCTCTTTGCGTGTATGAGTTTCGCACAATACTAGTAGAGTTTATCAAGTCGATTGTGACACTATTTTTTCGGTTCTGTTATTTATTGTCATCTAAACACTAAGTCCCTTAATAAAAAATATGAAGAATGTGGAATGGTTTCTGTCGAGCTGCACAATTTTATAGTGCTCAGTCTTTGCCGTTTTTCATGAGCTACGAAAGTTTGTTTTGATCTTTTTAATCTACCATGTTCCCACATTGACTGTTGTGTATTTTTTGTTGTTTTCTGTGTTTCTTGATTAGACAACAAGACTTATATAGAGCAATTTGTTAACAGTGACGACTACGAATGAATAACGCTTTGCAATTGTTTATTTCAGTTTTTCCAAATGTGCCATCAGCTCCAGGGATGTCATGCGTCGGTGAAGACAGTGAGTGTTTTATTAATATATTTTTTTCTTATAAATCTTCTTAAATTGTATAATTTTTTTAGGAAGTATCTATCGACGCGGAGCTAGAAGGTGGCGCAAATTATACCGCATTAATGGGCATATTTTCCAAGCGAAACGATTCAGCAAGGTGAGACCTTTATTTCTTTATAATTGTTATTTTGCTTCGAAGAAATTGACCTATTTTTGGATGGTTGGTTAGAAGTGATTTCATTCTATGACAAATTTATTAGTTTTTGGAAATATTCGGTAGAAGATTTTTTTTTTTTTTCAAGGTTCTCAGAGGTTCTTTACATTTCTTATCTATGGAACACAAGTCTTATTGGAATCAATTGGTTTACTCATATTGTAAATAGATTACGGTCATTCATTGAAAAAAAAACCTATCTAATGACATTCGAATATAATAGATAATGTAACTTGGTGGAGCAGACAATTCAATGGTGATGAATAGGTTGACTGTATAATTACTAGAAATTTGTTAGTTTGGTTCTATTTTTTAGCTTCAAATTGTTAAAAGATATCGTTGCAAAGATCAGAGTGTTGAAACTTTTGTTTTTCACAATATGGATATAGCGGACTTAAGAGGAGTCACGAAATGTATGTAGAATCGATTTCTGTGATGGGAATAAAATGCAAGATTCCAGAAAAGGTACCAAGATTCCAAAAACGGTTCCTTCAGTTTTCGCTAAACAAAAAATACTCTCAATATTCAAAATACAAACAAAAAAATAATAAAAGCTAAATAAAAAAATCCAGAAACAGCTAAGTTGAAAATTAAAATTCACCAGAACAATAAATACACTCAAGAAATAGAAAAAAAGGAAAACATAAAACAAATATGTTTAAAAAAGTACAAACAAAAAAATCCACTTAAGCCAAACTATAATAACATAATATAATGATAATAAGAACAATGGTTTTAAAATACAATAAGCGTAAATATTTTTATAATATGTTAAAAATCGCAGAAAGAGTAATAAGAATACAGCGAAATAAAAATAATTAATAATTTTAATTTATTGATGTATGATAAACTTGAAATTATTTTATTTTTAGAACTTTGTTACTAATTATAAATATTTCTAAAATTGCCCGTTTTTCATTCTATAATCCTCACTTCTTATGATATATTAGGAGCAATAAAAATCATATTAAAAATCGTAAAGTTTATTAGTATATAAATTAGTAGTCAATGTAAATTAAAAGACATATAAGCAAGACCAGAGAAAAGAAATCTATTTTCTATAAAATTAAAACTTGAGGCTATTTTAAAATTCGTGGTGATGTCTTATTAGTGTTTCATAAATATGGAAAAGACTCTGTATCCTTATATTATTCATAAATCATTAGTTTTTCAACTAAAAGGTAGAAACATTATGCAATACATACATATTTTTGTGAAATTTGCACAAAAGAATTATAATATTTTTAGTAAATTTCACCAGAGCATTTTTAAGATCATCTACAATTATATGGAAAAATATCTCATTCAGAATGAAGCAAAAAGTACCTCAGAAGGCAAAGTTTAAAAAAATAATATTATAATATATAATAATATAGAACGCTAGACCAAAATAATGATGAAATAGAACCAAATTAGGAACGAGGAAGTCTAACTTGATGGTATTTGGCATGCCTGAAAATGAACATAACATACTCTAGAAGCCAACATAACGAAGCTTTTCAAAAAAGTCACAGAAATAGAATTCGAGAAAAACGATTACAGTGACATTTTTGGACTTGGCAAAAAAGGTGAAAAATATCGCCCTATCATGATATCATTTGTTAATATCAGAAATAAATCTCTTCAGAGCAGAGAAGATAACAGTTTCAGCTGATCTCATTGAAAGCATAATAGAAGAACGAAAAATACTTCAACATGATAAATAACTTGAACACAACAGAAATCAAGGCAATAGCAAAAAAATAAGTAAAGAAGAGACGGAGAAGTAAATGCAAAAAAATCATCTATGAAAAGACAACTATCGTCACCCCAAGAATCACTAACCAACAAAAGGACAACAATTCCTCTTCCTTCCAATTCTTGAGAAAATTAACCAACAAAAGCCAAGCACATCGAGAGAAGCACATACATGTTTATGTCTCCATCGCCAACATCTCCATCAGACCCGTTTTCAACGCCAAATAGAAGTTTTCCGATCTTCAATCGTCCCTAAGTGCCAAAAACTGGAACTCTTACACCAATTTCAGTTGGAAATATGCATTCCAAAACGTTTGACATTAGAATGGACGAATAGCTACTAATTCCAACATGCTCAAAGACATTGAAATCAACTACAATACTACATAGGACAACGAATATGGAAAATAACAGAAGAAATCTAACACACAAAAACAAAATTTCCTTCAAAAGGCAACTGGAAACCACTGAAGTATCCTCCCACGAAAAATCATTTAGAAAACTTAACAGACACATCAATACCAACAACAATAAGAATGCTAAGAACAACAGGAAGAAAATCGAAGGAACACATACAAATTGGAACCTGGAATGTTCGAAGACTCTATGAAATCAGAAAAACTTACTAACACTATCAGAGAAATGGAGAGGGTTGGAGGTATTTGCTGGCGCTTTTGGTCTAGGTGAAAGAAATGAGAGAGGAGACAAGCTAGTAGAATTTTGCCAAGAATATAATTTCAAAATCACCAAAACCTGTTTCGATCTTTCTCCAAGAAGACTCTATACGTGTGTCTGACCCCGAGACATTCCACAACAACGTAGTACTCAAAAATTTGTCAATAGAAATAAACAGTCAATTTATAGGACAAAAAACAATCCCTATTATTTGTAGGCCTTTTTTGTTTGTAGTACATCCAAGCATAAGAGATTCCTTTTTGTCCTTTTTAAACAAAATATTATTTGCATACGTCTTTAATTCGTCCGTCGGAAGTCTGAATTGATTTGAATGTCCTCCTTATGTGAGTGAGTGGATAACTTCGTGATGGATTGAAAGAATGAAGGCGTGAGAGATGAATGATGGATGAATTCGTGACTGGATGGAAGGACGCTTATATGGATTTGTGCAGAAAGGACTGATGTATATAGATCGTATTTAGTAACTTTCATTTAAGATGAAGCTTATAAATCCTTAATTCAACAAGAAATTAAATAATAGAATTTTGTGATTCATTTATAATCAAGTTTCAAATTGACATAGTTCAAGTAGGGACTGTCCCAGAAAAAAAGTTCATATCGAAAAATTTCAATAACTTTGCTTGTAGGGCATTTGTCAGAACATTTCTCTCTTTGACATTTAGTAGAAACAAATCTTGAAAAGAACCATGTCCACTTCAGAAGAAAATCGAAAATAGATTATTGAAAGCTACGGAAAGTTGCAAAAGTGACTAAAACTTCGCGGAAGACCGTCGGAAAAGTCTTAAAACGTTACAATCAAGATTTTTCTTTAAAAAGGCGAGAGGGTTCTGGAAGAAAAGTTGGGTGCCAAAGCCCCAAGATACATTATTATAAATTATAAAACTTGATATTAATGTTTTTTAAACGCTCCCCTTTCCTTTATTGAAGTCTTCCATGCTTCAACTACGAAAAAAGATCCAAAACTTCAAAGTATCGGAAAAATTAAAGAAAAAAGTAAAATAAAGAAAAGAACCAATCGAATTGTAACAAGACTTTTCAATTATTTTAAGACTTTGTTAGGATTTTGGTTGTTATTCTTAGGATTGCGAAAAGATTTTAAAAGGACCTTAGCGCTTTTATATAGTTATATTTTGTTAAGATTTGAAGATTCTGTCAATGTTTCCACATGTAATAATAAATTCGACATTCCTCAACGATACCGATTCCTTCGAATTCGCATTGGTCAAAAAAGGAATTTCCAAATATCTTTCTCAGACTTCCACTTTAAGCTTAAAACTGTCAAAGCTTATTTTAAATAATGTTTCATTTCGAAATTCCTAGATCATTAAATTTAAATCTTTATTAAACTAAACAACCAATTAAAAAAAAAATCTCTCAATCCATCCAAAAATATACATAAACTAAAACTAATATATTCTAAAACTCCTTCCACAGAAAGCGTCATGTGACTACTGCTCGGATCGTATTTGGGGCTTGGGAAGACAAGGATTTAAGTGCATTCAATGTAAGCTCCTCGTCCACAAGAAATGTCACAAGCTCGTTCAGAAGCACTGCAGCAATGAACATGTCGAGCCTATGTTGAAGGAACGCGATGACTTGAACGGCGCCAGTGTTGTTGAAGTTCATCAGCGCCAACATAGTGGGGATGTTGTTCCACCTCCAGTGCCCGACTATCCTCCTGAACTGGCCGAGAATGTAAATCACCAAAATGTCGAGGAGAACTTGGAGCCAGGAAGTCAAAGACAATATTCTCTGGATGATTTCGAATTGATTCGAGTTATTGGACGCGGAAGTTACGCTAAAGTATTAATGGTGGAGTTGAGACGGACTCGTCGGATCTATGCAATGAAAGTAATCAAGAAGGCCTTAGTAACAGACGATGAAGACATTGATTGGGTTCAAACTGAGAAACACGTTTTCGAGACAGCTTCAAACCATCCATTCCTTGTCGGATTGCATTCCTGTTTCCAAACACCATCGCGCCTCTTTTTCGTTATTGAGTTCGTGCGTGGCGGCGATTTGATGTTCCACATGCAACGTCAACGCCGCTTGCCTGAAGAACACGCTCGCTTCTACGCTGCTGAGATCAGTTTGGCTTTGAACTTCTTACACGAAAAGGGAATCATCTACAGAGATTTGAAATTGGATAACGTCTTACTGGACCACGAAGGTCACATTAAGTTAACAGATTACGGAATGTGTAAAGAAGGCATTCGACCAGGGGATACAACGTCCACATTCTGTGGTACTCCAAATTACATCGCCCCTGAGATTTTACGTGGAGAAGACTACGGCTTCTCAGTGGACTGGTGGGCCTTGGGAGTCTTACTCTTCGAAATGTTGGCTGGACGAAGTCCATTCGATATTGCAGGAGCTTCTGAAAATCCAGATCAGGTGAGTTTTTTTTTTAATTTTAGTAATTTATTAAGATGGTTGTGAAATAACTTGGGTATTTAGGGGAACTATTTTGAAACTGGGTTTGTGACGGTGAAGAACAAAATTGGCAGTGTTAGACTTCGTCGAACAAATTTTATGTATGTCAAGATTTAAGTTTTTGGTTTGTAATTGTAAAATAAAATATATTATTTTTTTATTGAAAAATAAATTTAACAAAATTTGTTTAGAATTTCTAATATCAACAAGAACCAAAAAACATTATATAATCAACAAATTAAAAAATAAACAGCATAAAAAATGGCTTTTTCTAAAATTTTTGATAATATCATTTCGATAATTATTAAGCTATAAAACTAAAGAAAATCTTACTAAATAATGTTTTTTAAAAATCAATTTTAAAACTGTTTTTTTTTTTTGTCAAGGAAAAACGAATTTGTGAATTATGCAAACAGAAAATTTAGAGCAAATATTAAAAAAACAAAAGTGAGATTAATATTTTTGAATTTCTAATTTAAAAAGCACTTAAAACGCAGAAAGCTTGATTTTCTTGTAAATAATAATGGTAATAATTAAGATTTTAAAATAGTTTTAAATTAGACGTAATTGTGCTTTGTTAAGTTCTTAATGTTATGAATTAAAAAATATTTAATATTAAAATTAATCTATTTTAATGAGTTTTCAGACAAAAAAATAAACATATTTTGAAAATATTTATTTTAAATAATTTTCAATAACAAAATTTAAAAGTTAAATAAACAAATATATCAGGGTGCTCAGAGGTCCTACATTTCATGCAATTCCTACATTTTCCAAAAATCATGAAAAATTCCTACATTTTCCTACCTTTTATCAAAAAGCCTACATTTCCTACAAACTCTCTATTTTATCTTAAATTTCACTCCAGCACAATCGTTTGTTCCTACCAATCAATATAAAATCAAGTATAATTGAAATTTCTTTTTGATTGGCAGATATTGTGTATAAAGCTTATTAATTCTGATAAAATTAAGATTTCTATTTCTAAGCAAAGAAGAAAATTGAATTCGAGCTTTTATTCACTTGAATAGTGTGAGTGTAATACAAATTATAGAGTCCAAGGTATCTGAGCTAAAGAAACAACCTCAAATGGCAAATTAAATGGTTGAAGAGTGCTTATTTCGAGCCAAACCCGGATAGCACTTATAATTCTTTTAAAGTGATATAATCATAATTCATAAAGAGCCTCAGCATGATAAAATAATTGTTTAGTCTCAAATACTCTTTTTGCATTCTAAAATAATTCTAATGTCCACTTTTCATAATGATTTTTAAGTTCTTTGAATTATTAGATCATGATCTTAATCAAAACTAAAATAACGTATAGAAACAGTCTTTTTCTTCAATTTACAAAAAAAAAAAAAATTGCCACAAAAATATAAGTTTTTTTTTGTAATAAAGCTAAATTGTGAAAATACAACACAATGCCAGTGCTTAATTGTTATATTTACGATATAAAAGTATAGTATTTACGCCGGCTGCTAAGAGAGTTCTTTAAAAAACATTCTTAGAAAAGAATGATTAAATAGTTATATATTCACTCTGATGAAAAAAATTAAATATAATTATTTGTATAGAATTATTGGATTATCATATCATACTTAAAACGTTATATTCTACATCAGATAATCAGCATAAAAAGATAATAAAAGAAGAAATATAGATTGAGCTATTTCAAACCAATAATGAAATTGTTCGCTTCAGTCTTTAATCCTAAATTTGTTTGGTTAAACTTCACAATGAATGATATAAAAATCCTTGCAGTACAAAAGTGTTTGTTCGTGATGTTTCTTTAACGTTTTGAATTATTGATACATTGAATTATTGAACAATTGTGACAATTCCTACATTTTGCTCCTCAAAAATTCCTACATTCCTACGTAGGAATTTAAAAATATCGCTGATCACCCTGAAATATATAAACCAAAAAATAAAATATATAAATTTATAAATATATAAAAATGTTTAAAATGTGTTTTTTTGTACACAAAAATTTATGTTAATAGTCATTCAAATTGTTTGTTTAAAAAGAAAATGTCATTTTCAAAGTATTTGAAATCTCTAAATTCAATTTTTAAATCTAGTCTAATTTTAAATGTTTCACTATGATGGCTCTTTTTAATTTTTTTTTTATATATTTTACTTTCAACTTATAATAACCCTGCTAAATACAAATTAAATAATACAACTTCCAAGACCAACAAACATTAAACAAGTGGAAATAAGTCAGTATTACAAGTTCAATTTAAAAAGTTAACAAGAAAAATTAAAAACAAAAAAATACAAAAAAATACAAAAAACTTAAAAAATTTAATAAATAAATAGAATCTTTAAAAAAAACAATACAAACATATATTAAATTAAAAAAGGAAGTAGCAACATAAAAAAATTAAAATAATTCTTTTTTTAAGTAAATAGCAAACAAAATTAATACAAAATAAATAATATATTTGAAATAAAATAATACATTATAAGAAACTAATAACAACAAGAACAAAATACGCCTTTGAATATTTGAATCCAAATACAAACGGAAATAATTAAAAGATAAATAACCCAAAAGTTTAATATTTCATTTTAAAACAATAAAACAATATTCATATGACTTTGAAAAAACTAAAACTTAACTTAATTTATATAAGTAAATTTAAATTTAGTTTTTGTTTTTAGTCTAAAATCAAAAATTTTAAATATTAATTTCTTTTTTTATTTGTATGTAAATATATTCTTTTATTTCAGATTAAAATTATGGATTATTTACATTTTTTTAGTAACAATAACTTTAGATAAATTATTTTCTTAAATTTCAATTTTAAAATATAATAATTTTTATTGTTGTTAGTATTTTCAGATTAAAATTTTAGATTTTTTTCTGAAGTTGGGCTTTTTCATAGAATAATTATTTTATTATATTATTTATATTTATTTGTAGAATAAAAAAAAACAAACAAAAAGTACTCCAAACCTTGAACAAAAAAAAAAAAAAGAAAAAGGAGAACAATTTTCAGAAAAACAGTGTAAAACAAAAATGCAAAAACCAAACATATAAAAACAGATGTTCATAATTTTAATATTTTTTATGATTTTGTTATGGTTTTACTAATTTTGAAAACAATTTTATAAAGGTTCATTTTTATATATTATGAAGAAATTGTCATGATTTTGTAGACTGATATCAACATTTTCAAGAAACTAAGTAATTTAAACAAAAATTGGGATTTCAAAATTTATAAAAATTCCATATGAGGCAATGACTATGAAAGTGGCGTCAAATAATTTTGTAGTTATCCCTGCATTCTCTTGAAATTGATATATTCTAGTATTTTAATAATGGAGATTTTAAAAACTTAAAAAATGAACGTTGAAAAAACCAAAAAAAAAAAAAAAAACTCAAAAAA
>JXPG01046184.1:0-11302 GCA_001015175.1 Megaselia abdita | reverse complement strand
ATGTTTTTAAAAATAATAATACAAATTTAACAACTTTTAAGGTTAAAATTTAATAATACAATATATAAATAAAAATTATGGAATTTAAAAAAAAATTAATTTGATTGTAAACACTTGTCTAATTTTAAAAGTTTCCTATCTCATTATGGGTATTTTTGGATCAGTAAGTTCAAAAATAGATCTACTTTTACTTTAAAACTTTTATATGAACTTGTAATATGCATCGAAAAAAATTATCTGTAAAGTAATGACAAGTAGAATACATTACCCAAAAATATTCTTCATATAGGGCTTTTTTTTATTTGTTTTGAGGGATTTTTAGGGCTTTCTTATTTTTTACTTGATGAGCTTTGTATGAACCCTGAATGTATAAGCCTTACCAAAGTCCTCTAAAAATGTTTCAAGCGTCTCCGCGGTAACACAGCATCGAAAAATACAAATTCTCAAAGCGTATTTCAATTATTTCTTGAAATCTACAAAATGTACAATTAATTTATTCACGTCTGGTCCAATGTAAGATAAAAATAATATTTCTCAAACATTTCTTATAAACAGAATTTTATGCCAACTTGAATTGATTTATTGCTTTTAAAAATAGAGCTCAATTGTCTGATAAATAAATTTTATTTCGATGAGAAAACCCTTTTCAAGAATACAAAAAATATTTAAGTTAAACAAAATTTCCAACAGTTTTCACTACAATATGAAACTACAAAACTTGTAGTCAACATTGAAAGAAACCTACAAAAATGTAGTTCAACTACTTCGGCCCCACGTGAAGATTTTATAAACAGCTGTTCAATTTCCCTCGATAAGGTTAGTTTTCAGTATCATGAAATTTCTTCTGAATTTTTTCAAAGAAACTAAACTGCTGAGTCCAAACTTCCTCCTTTCCATTCAGTATTCCACCCGCAATAAATTCAAAAGGCAACCTTCCAACTGGTAAAATTACATAACTGAAAACAAACATTAAAAGTGATTCACCTAAATAATTGAGAATATTTTAAAATTCCAGGTGGGAGGAAGAAAAGAAACCCGATGGTGTGAAATGGAACTCACTGGAGCACAAAGGCCCTGTATTCGCCCCTCCCTACGAGCCACTTCCAAAACATGTTCGCTTCATTTACAACGGGAAACATATGAAACTGTCCGAACTTACGGAAGAAGCGGCCACTTTTTACGGTCGGATGATCAACCATGACTACGTAACAAAGAAGGTATTCAACGATAACTTCTTCAAAGACTGGCGGAAATTGATGACCAGGGAGGAAAAAGACACAATCACCGATCTTTCCAAGTGCAACTTTAAAGAGATCTTCGAATACTTTCAGGCAGAATCTGAAAAACGCAAGAGCGCCACAAAAGAAGAAAAGCTTGCGAAGAAAGAAGAGAATGAAGCCCTTCTGAAAGAGTATGGATTTTGTAACATTGATGGTCACAAGGAGAAAATTGGAAATTTCCGCCTTGAGCCTCCAGGTCTATTCCGCGGTCGTGGTGAACATCCCAAAATGGGAATGATCAAAAGGCGTATTGAACCGGAAGACGTGTCAATAAATTGTGGTAAGGACAGCGTTATCCCAACACCACCAAAAGGCCACAAGTGGAAGGATGTTCGACACGACAACACTGTCACTTGGTTAGCCACTTGGATTGAAAACGTCCAAGGACAATTCAAATACATTATGTTGAACCCATCTTCAAAGTTGAAAGGCGAAAAGGATCATATTAAGTATGAAACTGCCCGGAGGCTGCATAAACATATCGACTCCATTCGCAACAATTACCGTGATCAGTGGAAGTCAAAGGAGATGAGGGTGAGGCAGAGAGCCGTTGCCATGTATTTTATCGATAAGTTGGCTCTGAGAGCTGGTAACGAAAAGGATGAAGACCAGGCTGATACAGTAGGTTGTTGTTCACTCAGAGTAGAACACATCCAGCTCAAAAAACAAATAGGCGATAAGGAAAATGTGGTTGTCTTTGATTTCCTCGGTAAAGATTCCATTAGGTACTACAACGAAGTAGAGGTAGAGAAACGGGTCTTCAAGAACTTGGAATTGTTCATGGAGAACAAAAAGGAAGGAGATGACTTGTTCGATCGGTTGAATACAGCTGTTCTCAACGAGCATTTGAAAGAGCTTATGGATGGTGAGTGTTTGTTTTGGTTGTTCTTTATCTTTTGAAATTAATGTTGTCCGTCTGTAAATATTGCACAAAAGAGCTTAGGATAATATATTTTCTTTTAGTCTTATGATTTTTGACAACTCTTTCAAAGGGAAAATAGTTAATTTGTTTTGAAATTGAATTGTCATAATCTAGATGACTGCTTATTTCGGTTGTAATATTAGAATATGCATATCAAAAATGTTTTGAATTAAAAATGTCTTCACAAATTAGAATTCTATGATAAGTCTTTGTTACCAGCTTCATAAGTTAGTTTCATCCAAGTATAAAGAGTTAAAACACATTTACTATACTATATGTTGTTTGTTTAAAGGCTTCTTAAACATGCAATTAGTATTTCTTAATGCTTTAACAATTTTTACTTTCAAGCTGCATTTTTTTATGTTTTTAAATTTTTTGAATTTTGCAACAAGAATGATTATTATATTATGAACAAAAAATTACAAGCTAAATAAAAGAAATTGAGACTGTTTTTAATTTATAGATTTTAAATTTAAACACAAACTTTGAACATTTTTATATTGGAATTATGAATTAAACAGAGATTTAAGATTAATCTATTTTTAAATTTTCAGAACAAAAATTATTTTCTAAATATTTAATTTTTTTAACAAAAAATGTTAAAAGTCTATCAAAAATAAATTCTTGTAATATTTTCAAAATAATACAAATTGAACGTTAAATATTAAATAAAGAAATTAAAAGTGAACTGCAGAATATTGGAACAAATATATAAACCGTAAAAAAAACACTTATTTATAATATTTATAATTAACTTCGTTATAAATATTCGGTGTTTAAAGTTATTATTTTTTTTATTTTAATTAATATATGAAACATGTTGTGAAACAATGATGTAATTTCAAAACTCTGAGTTTTCCCATTATATGTCAGGGTGCTCAGAGGTCCTACAATTCCTACATTTTTCAAGAATCATGAAAAATTCCTACTTTTTATCAAAAAAATCCAAAAAACTCTCTATTTCATCTTGAATTTCCCTCCAGTCAACTAAATCTTGCAAATCTTATTTTCACACTAATTTGTTTTTATCAATCAACATAAAAATGTGAATAATTGACATTTCAGTTTGATTGGTAGATACGGTGTAAAAAGCTTTGATTAATTCTGATGAAATAAATATATCTCAATCTAATCTAATGAAGAAAATTGAATTCGAAATTTGAGCTTCTCAAACAACCACAAATTTACCAGAACTCAGAACTGGATGTATGTGTGTTGGCAGATCTTTTGGAGATTTTTTTTTAAAGTTTTTGTCTCGAATCATGCAGACTTGTGTTCCAACAGTCGGAAATCCCGAGAGTGGATTCAGTGAGAAAAAGGAGATAATTAAAGAACAAACCGACATTAATGATATTACGATTAAATCAATTCGTTTAATAGAGCATGAAATCAACCTTAACGATGTCCTAACTTTGTTACCTTTTACAAAAGAGCTTCTTACGTATTCTAATAATTCTTACAAACAATTCAAAGAAAATCAACAAACATTTAAGAAATAAAGAGATCCTAATTTTATTGATAGTGAATATAAGAAGAGTGTCAAAGAAAAACAACAACTTCAAATAGCAAATAAAATGGTGCCACACTTTGATGAATCTAGCTCGAGTTGAAAACAACTGCGATTTTTAAAAAGTTAAAAATTTACAAAATTCCAAGGCTCAAATCCCTCAATTTCTTGCAAAATCTTTAGTTTTCAGCTAAATCTCTCCCTATTTTTATTTTATATTCTCCTTTGATTAGATACAATTATTATTAAAACTATTATAGTCGAAAATTGTATAAATTTTTCAATGTGTTTTTCTTAGATTTTTTTAACATTTAGTTTTAAATTCAAATGTGAACTCTTAGAATATTTTATCCATTAAAATAAGTAGAATTATTAACAACAAATCAACAAAAACATAACACAACATTGAATTTAAATTTTGAGTTGTTATTGTTGAATAAATTGAATAAATAAAGTATTGGTAAGTTTTTTCTCTATTCCTGTTGTATGAATTTGTTTGTAAATATTTCTTGTGGGAACAAAACTTTATTCGTAGTTCTATATTTGTTTTCTTAATATACAATGCTGTTTTTGATAGAAATAATTTTGATACATAACATGTTTTTTTGAACTAAACATCACAATTATTAAACTGTTAAGTTTTGTACTATTTTTTCTTCTTCTGATTTTTGTCTTTTACTTTGTTAAATAAAAATAAAAAGCGTTATTATTTTAAATATCATTAAGTTTTAGGGCGCTCACAAATATTGAAAACGTAGGTGAAAGTAATTTTTAATGTTTTTTTTCTTTAATTTTTTTTTTTTTGGGAAGTTGAATTTTCTCAGTTCTAGAAATGTATGTTTGAATTTGAAGCACAATGAACGATATAAAAATTCTTGCATTAACTTTCGTACACAGTTTTCTAAAAAAAAATCAGTTTTTTGTTTGTGGTGTTTTTCTAACGTTTTCAATTATTCATACATTTTCAACTTCTTAAACAAATTCTACATTTGCACTTTAAAATTCCTACATTTTGATCCTCAAAAATTCCTACATTCCTACGTGGGAATTTGAAAAAAATATCGCTGTTGTCTAAAATAATTTTTCGAAAAAGATTTAGATTTTTTTAAATTCAATTGTAAAAGCTTGTTAATTTTATAAGTTTCACTACGAGTTAAAAATAGCAAAACAGGGTTCATACAAAGGCTTTTTAGGGCTCTTTTTTTTATAGGAAAGCTTTTTAGGGCTCAAAAAGGGTCTTTTTGTTTAAAAAATATTAAAAGTACTTTTTTTATAATCAGTTGGATAAAATACTTTAGATGTTCCAAAACCTTTGACAAATTCAGTGAATCTCGATCAATATTAATTCATAAAACTGAAATTAATTTTCCTAAATAGTTTAGAAAAAAATCGTAGGCCATCAAATTTTGTTTAATTTTTGTCAAGGAACATCTAATATCGCTGTGGATCACGTATTCAAACGTTTTAAGGAAATTTTTGAAACTAAAACCATATTTTTAGTAAAAGCTAAACAAAATGACCAAGTAGAACCAAAGGAAAAAGAAACATTGTGTGAAAAAGACATGTGAAAAAGACATTTAGTGAACACTTACTGATTTTATATATTCTGCAAAGAAAGTGGCTAAATAATTTTTTTTTAAATTTTGTGTTTAAGTTATGTTTAAATGATTTTTAGTATTTAACGGATTTAGAGTACCAAATTGATATATTCAGCGTTACATTTTCGCTCAAAGAGTTAAATCGTTGCAGCGACATTTCGTATATAGTTTTCTAAATACTTTTTTAATCTNGTAAGCGTTTACTAAAATAGCTGGAAATTCAAGCCCATGCATAGAAAACAAATATAAGAGCTTTCAGAGAGCTCTTCTATGCATAATGTGGCTAAATAAAAAAATATTAAATTTTTTGGACATTTTGTGTTTAAGTAATGCTTAGATTCTGTTTAGTAGTAAAGGCGGATTCAGAGTACCAACACAAAATTTATGTATCCAGAGTTACCATAATGATTCAGTTGTTTTTTGTTTCAATTTTGCTAGCTTAAGAAGTTCTTTAAACATGCAATTTTAATTTGATTTATTTTTAGAGTTATTCAGATTTATAGTTTAAAACGAAAATGAAATTTCCAAAATATTTTTGAAATTACAATCTCTAATTTCAAATAAAACTTTTAAAACTTGTCTCAATTCAAAAGTTTTACTAATTTTTTATTTGATAATTTTTCTTTTATTATAAATCATCGAATCCCGGTAAAATACAAAATAATGCAAAGTTAAATACTTTACTCAATAATGTTTCAAAATCTGTTTACGGTTGAAAAATATTTTCTTTTAACTTTAGGCGCGACAGTGTCATAATATACTATACCCACAAAATTATTCCATTTATTAAAATTCAATGAAACATTATTTTTTACTTCTATCAGTAAAAGTAATGTTATAAAATTCTAGATAAAGTTTCATGAGACTCGATTTTATGATAGTATTTCAGTCCAATCAAATTTTCGAAATAATTTAGAAATATTCGCTTCGTATCGCTTACAGAATCCAAATATTTATGCCCACAAACAATAGGTTATATTAAGGTAATTAAAAATTAAATTTAGATTTAAACAAAAAAATAGCAAGATTGTAAATTTTGTTTTAATGTTGCAAGTAATACAAATAAAATTGTCTAAATTTAATTTCTAAAAAGATTGTGGGAATTTTATTTGTTTGGTTTTTTTTTAATCCACAAAGTTATTTTATTTTTACAAATAAAAAAGATTAGTTTGAAAATAATAATACAAATTGAACTGTTAAGGTTATATATAAAATTAAATAATTGAATTTAAAAGAGAAAATTATAGATATTTAAAAACAAAGTATAAACTATAAAACACTTGTCTAATTTTAAAAGTTTTACTACGGGTTTTGTAAGGCTCATTTTTTTTTTTTTTTTTTTTTTTTTTTTGAGGGATTCTTAGGTCTCTAAAAGGCTTATTTTAAACTTGATGAACTTTGTATGAACCCTGTGAACAATTTCCTTAAAGTAAAAAAAAGTTATGCCAAGTAGAATACATTACCCAAAAATATTTCGTTACGTAGCTCTTTTTTTATTGGTTTTTAGGGATTTTTAAGGCTCTAAAAGGTCATATTTTTTCACTGAATAAGCTTTTTATGAACCCTGGATATGTAATGCTAAATTCGATTATCTGTAATAAAAAGTAAATTTGCTCAATTCAAAACAAACATGGTAAATCCATTTGTATTGGAAACTAAAATCGATATTACTAAAAATGCTTTTTAAAAAAATGAAATCAATTCAAATCAAAGAAAGCAAAGCAAAATCTCTTATAAAAAGTACGACTCCTAACCACTCTCGATGTAATTTACGTACGAACAATAAAATCTATTCTTAATATCAATTAAAGTACTTCATAAATTTAAAAAAATATATATTTTCAGGACTTACTGCCAAAGTATTCCGTACGTACAACGCTTCTATTACTTTGCAAAACCAGTTAGACGAGCTCACTGATCCCGACTCAACAGTTCCAGAGAAATTATTATCTTACAATAGGGCAAATAGGGCGGTGGCCGTATTATGTAACCATCAACGTGCAGTTCCAAAAGGTCACGAAAAGTCTATGGAAAACTTGAAAGAAAAAATCCGTCAAAAGCAAGAAGCAATTGATGATTGTGAATCGGAGTTACATGTACGTATAATAGTAAACCTTTAAATGTTTAGTAATTAATGATTATTTATCACAGGACTTGAAAAAGGCTGCTAAACGTGGTTCGGTTAAAGAGAAAGTTATGGCAGACAAGAAAGCCAAGCAATTGGAAAGATTGAAGGACCAACTGAAGAAATTAGAATTGCAAGAGACTGATCGTGATGAAAATAAAACTATAGCCCTTGGTACATCTAAATTAAATTATCTTGATCCTAGGATTAGTGTTGCCTGGTAAGTTGGCTTTTTTAAGAAATATATTTCTAGTTAATTCAAAATAAATACCTAATAATTAATGTTTTTTGTCCCTCCCAACAACAGGTGTAAGAAGAACGATGTACCAATAGAGAAAATATTCAACAAGACTCAAAGAGATAAATTCCGTTGGGCCATTCATATGGCCACCGAGGATTACCGTTTCTAAAACGTTCTTTAACATAAATTATTGATTATATTCTAGATTTAAGCTAGCTATTTACTACATTAGGTTTTAGACTATCAACAACAACAAGAAAAAACACATTATACATAGGTACATTATTATATATTATCAATATATAACAATTATTTAAATTGAGTGTTTAAATGATTAGAAACAAATCATTAAAAACAAACAAAAACATAGTGTATTGATTACGTTATTACATAAACATATAGGAAAACGTAATGAAGCAGACCTAATAATGTTAAGAATAAATATTTTAAACAGACAGGAACAAACAAAATTGTTTTAAGAAAATCCACCAAAACTGTAGATTTTTTTTAAACAGAACAAACAATAGTTTTTTTACCTTTTCTATAAAAACAACTTTTTAAATGATTTTTATTTTGTTGTTTGTGTTTCCAAAACTTTTTTCATAATAATTATTTAAAAAATATGATTTTTGCTTTACTTTGAAAAAATATTAGGAAAATAAACTAAAAACAAAAAAAAAGTGCGTGCAATTTTATAAAAGATTTGTTGTCATTTATTTTTGAATGGTTTCTCATTGTCTTAGCATAATTTTGATCATTAAAAGCTTTCGATTTGGGTGTTTGAAAAAGGAAAAAAAAAAAAAAAGAAAACAGCTAATCAATCAAACTTGAATGATCTGATGAATATAAACAAACAAGAATTAATTTGTAATTTTTTAAAATTAAAAATAAAGAAAATTATAACGATTTCGTTGTTTTAATGTTTTTGGTTATATTGGGATTTGCAGAGAAAATACGAGCTCCGTCGGGTCTAATACATATCGCAGTTTATTAACTTTTATAGTAAAGTAGAATTTAATCTCTTTTGAAAATATCTTTTGTGAGCAAATAAAATGTTCGTTTAAAAATGATTTTAAAATTTATGAAGTGTTGTTGGAACTTCAAAGACCTGAGCATACATGATTATAGAAAAATAATATCAATAGAATCTCCGCGAATGCCAACAAAGAAGATGAATTGAGCTCTAAAATAACTTTATAAGGAATGAATGGAAAGTTTATTTTTCAATTTGTTAAAAAATAAAATAAGAATACTAAAAAACATAACATTTCTAAATTATAAATTTACAAAAAAATGTTAAATTTGAAAAAAATCTATAAAATAAAATTAAAAAAAATATTTGCGGGTTTTAAAAGTAATAATAACATAATGAGTTCAATATTTTTTGAAAATGTCTTTAAACAAAAAATCATACATTGATACAATGGCTTCTTTGAAATCGAGTAATTCTGTCCTGAATCTAAATCTATATATATAAAGTAGCAACCAATTGTCCAATTTAGCCTCCTAAAATATGAATTTAAAGAGGAGATTTATGTGGAATCAATTTCTGGGATGGGAATAAATTCCAAGATTCCAGAAACGGTTTCGTGGCCAAATTTTCTTTTTCACAATATGGGTATCTTTGGACGGGGAATTTTGAGAGAAGTCAGGATATTTATGTGGAATTAATTTCTGGGATAGGAATAGGTTCCAAGATTCCAGAAACGTTTCCGTGACCAAGTTTTTGGTTATATTGGGATTTACAGAGAAAATACGAGTTTTTAAATTCGCTCCATCCGATCTAATACATATGGCAGTTTATTAACTTTTATAGTAAAGTAGAATTTTATCTCTAAATTCTCTATAATATAAAAAAAAATACATTTTGTGAACAAAAAACATTTTCGCTTAGAAATTATTTTAAAATTAAATTATTTTTTTGTTGTAGCTTCAAAAACTTGAGAATACATTAGAATAGAAAAATAATACCAATAGAATCTCTGCGAATGCCAACAAAACTTTATAAGGAAGGAATGTAAAGTTTATTTTTCAATTTGTTAAAAAATAAAATAAGAATACTAAAAAACATAACATTTCTAAATTATAAATTTACAAAAAAATGTTAAATTTGAAAAAAATCTATAAAATAAAATTAAAAAAAATATTTGCGGGTTTTAAAAGTAATAATAACATAATGAGTTCAATATTTTTTGAAAATGTCTTTAAACAAAAAATCATACATTGATACAATGGCTTCTTTGAAATCGAGTAATTCTGTCCTGAATCTAAATCTATATATATAAAGTAGCAACCAATTGTCCAATTTAGCCTCCTAAAATATGAATTTAAAGAGGAGATTTATGTGGAATCAATTTCTGGGATGGGAATAAATTCCAAGATTCCAGAAACGGTTTCGTGGCCAAATTTTCTTTTTCACAATATGGGTATCTTTGGACGGGGAATTTTGAGAGAAGTCAGGATATTTATGTGGAATTAATTTCTGGGATAGGAATAGGTTCCAAGATTCCAGAAACGTTTCCGTGACCAAGTTTTTGGTTATATTGGGATTTACAGAGAAAATACGAGTTTTTAAATTCGCTCCATCCGATCTAATACATATGGCAGTTTATTAACTTTTATAGTAAAGTAGAATTTTATCTCTAAATTCTCTATAATATAAAAAAAAATACATTTTGTGAACAAAAAACATTTTCGCTTAGAAATTATTTTAAAATTAAATTATTTTTTTGTTGTAGCTTCAAAAACTTGAGAATACATTAGAATAGAAAAATAATACCAATAGAATCTCTGCGAATGCCAACAAAACTTTATAAGGAAGGAATGTAAAGTTTATTTTTCAATTTGTTAAAAAATAAAATAAGAATACTAAAAAACATAACATTTCTAAAATATATATTTACAATATTATTAAAATTTGAAAAAAATCTATAAAATAAAAGAAAACAAATATATATCCAGGTTTCAAAACTAATAATAACATTAATGAGTTCAATATTTTTTGAAAATGTCTTTACACAAAAAAATATATAATTACACAAAAAATACAATGGCTTCTTTGAAATCGAGTAATTCTGTCCTAAATCTAAATCTATATATATACAATTGTCCAACTTAGCCTCCTAAAATATAGAATATTACGTCAAAATATGAGGTTGGGGGATATAGCCTTTTTAACCCAATATTATCAAGTTGGTACCAGACAACTAAAGACACCATTAAAATATAGAAAACTAATAATTTAAATGTTTTATTTAAACTCAAACCTAAAACCTATTATAATAACATTAACGTCATTTTCTAGTAGTGCTACTACTCATCACCTTGAGTAGTTTCCTCAACAATTCATTGTTTTCCTTTTGTACCCTCAAAGAATCTCTATCAATGTCAGTCCTTTCGGTTTGTATGTTGTAAATTTTCTCCAATAACACTATTTTTTTAGCTGAAAATAAAAAATGTTTTAATGTCTAATTTCAAGAAAAATTAATATTTTGTTTAAGAAAGCTGTATTTATAAAGTGTTTCTATTTGGCGTATATGACAGAAACATTAAATTAACAATATCTATATACATAATAAAATTGAAATCTGTCTTTCTTTCTTTCTGTTTGTTGCTTATAGAAACCGACG
>JXPG01046147.1:341-13463 GCA_001015175.1 Megaselia abdita | reverse complement strand
TATCTTGATATTGATTAACTTTGAAACTTTCAAGTTATTTCAATATTTGAATGAGAGATTAATAAAACTTCAGTTTTGACCGGGAAAAACAGCTTTAAAAAAAAAATCATTTTGCAATGTTTTTTTTATTGTCTTGAAAGAATTTAAAATAACTTTGAAGGCAACATTTAAAATAAAAGCTCCTCCTATACAACAATGTGTGAGTGAAATCTTTCAAAAAGTGTTCAGGATAAAACACAAATTTAACTTTTTTGATCATAGTAGGCTTTGCTCTATTCAAAAAATTGAGAGAGAGAATCTCTGGCATAATCTTGTGCATCACTTTTTGTGGTGTTTTACGGGGGAATTTTAAGTTTTCCTATCTTGTCTTTGGTCTAGTGGAGAGTTTGCATTTCACTCACTAGACAGTGCCAGGGTTCGAATTCCATTACCTTCGAGGCACTTTTCAACACTCTCTAGTTAGTAAGGTCAATGGTAAGGATATTTTGTGCAGAATATTCCATAACACTCCACAAATAAAATATATAACAACAACTTAAGAACACGGAAAGACACTCTAAGGAAAGGGATGAATTCGTGGAGTTTGCATTTATAGCTACTGAAGGGAAGTCTGTAAATGACATATGTGCAATAAACTGCATTAAGCACTCAGGGTGCAAAAAGAATCGAATGTGATCATATTCTTATCGAATTAATTATTTACTTAGACAAACGATAAAGATGAAGATCTGTAACTTCTATCGAAATTAATGGGGAAAAGTCGTCTTAAAGAATCTTATCAGAATAATTTGATATTGAAGTTAGTTAAACTAAAGTCTATTAAGAAAAATATAACACGAGCATGCTAAGCATGATGAAAGTTGGATAAAGAAAATAGAGGAAGCACTTTTCAAATAGGAACAGAAATATCATCTTTAGATTTCAACGTTTACTTTAGAAATCTCCTCAATGCAAAAGAAAACTTTCAAAATTAAACAATTTGTCAAAATAGAATTTGAATTTAGAGATAGCGATTTCATCAATATTTTAGGAATTATATTTTTGTATTTGCTTAATATCTATCTGAATAACTTTGAAAATGAATGTTTATGTTAAAAATTAAAAAAACAAACAAAAAAGTTTTACATTTTTAAATACCGCATATTTATCTTGAAATTTATTTTGAAATAATTGTTTATTTTTATTGTTTACAAATTTTGTTATTTGATTTTGTAATTAAACTTCATTTAATCAAAAACGTTTTTAAAATTGAACATTTTGCTTAGAACATTTTACAAGAATTAATTTTTATAATACTTTCAACATTTTTTGTTAAAGAAATTAAATATTTTAATTCAAAAGAATTAACAAAATTTTAAATCTTTTTGAATTTTTTTCTAATTCAAGATCTTAAAGTATTATTTTAGATTCTTAATTATTCTTAGTATTTCAGATTGTTTAATTAATTTTTATTTTATTGAAATTTGTTTGTATTTTTTGTTTAATGTTTAATTTTTCTTTTTAACTTGAATTTTGTTTTTTTTTTTTGTATTTTTACTTATGTTTTTATATTTTTTTTTTAAATTTAATTATATGTAATTTAATTTCCTTCTTCGTATTATTTTGTTTTGTATTTTTTTTTTAAGTGTTAATATTTGTTGGTTTTTGAAGCTCTATACATATTTTGTTTAATTTTGTTAGTTTAATGTGCTTTTTTATCTTTAGAAAGTTAAATTTACAAAAATTGAACTTTTTTTAAATAAACATATAATTTTTTTTTTCCGTGTTGTAAATTACTGGGATTTTTGAGGAAAGAATCTGGCACATCGTTTCTAGTAATCCTTCAAAATTACAAAATCCAAAAACTATTTACAAATTCTAATCTTTCCCTACTCAATTCGAAATCCTTACAAAATCTTTTTATGGTATATTTTCATCTTTTATGTAAGATTATTAAGACAATTAAGGAAGAAATATCTAATTTAAGAGTTTTATTTTCTAATTTGGGCTTTTTTTAACATTTAATTTAATTAAGTTTAGTTTACATAAATTTTTTTCATTAAAATATTTCACAATAATAAATTGTTAACTTCTGTATAAATATATATATATTTTTAAATTTATTATAAACCAACGTTAAATATTAATTTAAAAAACAATATTTAAAATAGTAACTTAAACTCAAATTTAAACAAAAAACTTTCATATCTTAAGATTGTTTTTTGCAAAATTTGAAAAAAATTATTTGAAAAAAAAAATCATATTTTAAATTTGATTTATATTAATAATATGAAAATAAATATAAAAAAAGATAACTCATTAAAATTAAGAATATGGATTTTTGTGTTTTGTTTTAATAAATATCAAATTTAAAACATTTTCTTTTTATATATTTTAAATCGTTTTGTTTCTACAAAATTAAAAATGAATATTTTCAAAAATATGGAATTCAACAAATTTTTAAATAAATATAAATCAAAAACATTAATTTAATTATTATTTATCATCAAAATGTTTAAAAATAAAAACTTTACGAAAATATAAATTTGAGAATTTACAATTTAAAATCAAATCTTTAATTTCAAAAATATCAAAATTAAAAATATGTTTTTAATTATTTTACAACAAAATAAACTTATTATTTTTATAATGTTGAATTGCCAAATTTAGGAAAAGAAATAGTTCTATGCTTGATATTTGAAAACAAAAATGTAATGTTTAATTATTTATATTATCTTAAAAACGGACTACTAAAATTCATAAAAACCAAAGGAATGCATTTTTCTGAATTTATGTCGATTTCAGTTTAAAAAAAAGTGAATTATAATAAAAAATGCGAAGATTCTGTTTTAATTCATACAAGAAGATCTTCTTGGAATATGTATTTATGTTATTTCCAAAACGTATTTCGTTTCAACCCAATATTCGGTTTGAACAATAACAATTTCTTATTTTTAGGTAGTTTTGGTGATGGGACAATATTTTTTTAAAGAACGTATAAAATTGTGAAGTTTTATTTAAGGATTTTTCAAAGTATCCAAATATTTTAGCTTTTTCTAATAATGACACATTTTGTTGAGTCTTTTTTTACGATTGAAAATATTTGTTAATATTACACTTTTACAATACGTTACATAAAACATGAATTTAAAAAAATATATATCAAAAATTAAAATATAAAATATATTATTTATAAAAACAAAAGTTTACCTGATTCCAAATCCTCCAAACATGTTGGTCGACTGTTTCTGTGATATCAGCAACTGGTCGAAAGATTTGTTGGAGAGCATAACCCTGCATTGTGAATCTTTTGTCATGTCCAGATTCTTCTCCAGCGATAATCTGTAATTTTTTAGTAACACGTTTGCGCTAGGAGTGCTCGATAATGAGGTATTTGTACAAGATTGTAATTGAAATATCTGTTGTTGAGCTGCTTCCAGCTTTTTTACAAGTAGTGTTTCTCTTAAAAGGATTGAGGAGTTCCTGGTTCTCAGTTTCTCGTTTTCGACTTTCTGTTTATCGAGCTGCATTTTAAGGTGGTGTTCTTCGCTCCTATCAATCGCTCGAACTCTTTTCGCATACAGGTACCGGAAGTCTCTAGCTAAACATTTGGCTTTACACTGAGGACAACATCGATTTGCAACCGACTCACTGATCCACCTTCTGATACAGGATTCACCAAAAAGATGACCACATTTTAAGGAAACTAAGCGATGAGGTCCGTGCGTTTCCCAATATTCCAGGCAAATCGGGCAACACAATCCCTCTTCATAATCTTGAGAGTCATTGAGGTTTTGGCCAACAACAGGGGTTCTATCGTGATCAGACAATTTTCTTTTTTTCGATGTAGGGGTTATTGGGAGGGTTGCTATAGGAACATTTTCCGTTGAATCAAAGGATGATGTCGCTTGCAATGGAGCGATCTGAACGTTTTCTCGTGATTCCGCTGATGAGGTACCTGCGGTTGGCTGTGAGTTTTCTGAATTTGATGCATCGGAAACTGAAAGTAAAGGGTTTTTTAAACTAAAGGATTTGCTTACTTCTATTAATAATCGGTTGAGATTTTAGATATGAGACTAAATTATAATCAAGGGACTATCGCCTATAAAAGGATAATAAAAGGGAGTAAACTCATATTATTATTACCAGTTTTTTTTTGTTTGAGATAATTTGTTATGGAATTTACTGTTAAAAATAAAAATTACTGTCAAAAATAATAGTATTATGACATCTGTCAGTGGTTATTAAAAATTAATATCATAAATATACAATTTCACTAGCCAGGCTTTATTTCAGCTATAACATTAAAAAATTCTATAACATTCGTATTCAGGAATAGAAAAGTCTGATAAAAAAAGAAATTTCACGAAAATGGTATTTTCGACACAAAAAATTTACAGTGGTACCCCTTTGAACTTTTGCGACAATATGAAAATTCTAGAATATCGGTTTTTACTACTGAAATACCTTGATTTACTTAAATAAAACATTTCGTAGAAAAAAAGTCTGACCAAAAAAGCATTTTCACGACAATTGTATTTTTGACTCAAAAAATTGACAGTGGCACCCCTTTGCATTTCTGCGAAAGTATGAAAATTCTAGAATATCGGTTTTTACTACTGAAATGTCTTGATTTACTTAAATAAAACATTTCGTAGAAGAAAAGTCTTATCACAAAAGCATTTTCACGAAAATTGTATTTTCGACTCAAAAAATTGACAGTGGTACCCCTTTGCAATTTTTCGAAAATGGGTCAATTTTATGATTTCGGTTTTTATTACCGAAATGTCTTGATTTACTTAAATAAAACATTTCGTAGAAGAAAAGTCTTATCACAAAAGCATTTTCACGAAAATTGTATTTTCGACTCAAAAAATTGGCTTTATATTTTTAAACACATTTCATAAACATTTCATAAATTTACCATTTAAATTTAGTTATTAAAATAAATAATAAAATAAAAAAATTAAATTAAAAAATTATATTATATAAAATTAGTATTAATTTTGACCTTTTTTTTCACAATTTATAAATTTAAATATCTTTAATTATTTTTTTAGAATTGCAAAAACCAAAATCTTTTTCGAATCTTTATTTTAGAAACTTTTACAAGAATTCATTTTCATTATACTTTCTTTCTTTTCTTTGTTAAAGAAATACTGAGTTTATGTTTGTTTTCTAATTCAATCATCAATTCATCTTTAAGTGTTTTATTTTCATTTTCGAAAAATATGTTATTTCTTTGTTTTTGTTTTTTTGTTGTTGTGAAAATGATACAAAAATTCAAAGCATTCTGGCTTTTAATTTTGAAACATAACATTTTCAAAGAAGTTCTATTGAAACCTTTCTAATATACAAATTTGTTTCTAATTCCTACGTAGGAATGTAGGAATTTTTGAGGAGCAAAATCTAGGAAATGTAGGAATTTTAAAGGTCAAATGCAGGATTTTTTATGCAGTTGAAAAGGTATGAATAATTGAAAAGGCTAACAAAAAATAAAACAAATAAACACTTTTCTATAGAAGATGAAAACAACAAAATAAAAGCTATGTACAGGATTCAACAAAGCTCATCAAGTTTAAAATAAGCTTATTAGAGCCCTAAAAATTAGACAAGTCTTCACAATTGAATTTCTTTTTTTTTTTATTTTTTCTATTTTTACTTTGTTTTAATTCTGTATGCGNAAATAAACACTTTTCTATAGAAGATGAAAACAACAAAATAAAAGCTATGTACAGGATTCAACAAAGCTC
Organism: Megaselia abdita; assembly: GCA_001015175.1. Taxonomy (NCBI): domain Eukaryota; kingdom Metazoa; phylum Arthropoda; class Insecta; order Diptera; family Phoridae; genus Megaselia; species Megaselia abdita. The sequence continues at coordinate 7,731 of JXPG01046147.1, read as the reverse complement.
ATCAAGTTTAAAATAAGCTTATTAGAGCCCTAAAAATTAGACAAGTCTTCACAATTGAATTTCTTTTTTTTTTTATTTTTTCTATTTTTACTTTGTTTTAATTCTGTATGCGTAAAGTTATACTTAATTATAATAAATGGAAAAACTCATAGTTTTTTGTTGAGCTGCAGAATAGTTTAATACATTAATTATGTAAAGAATTGCAAAAATGATTTTTAAACTATACCCCAATAAGGCTATGCATTTTAAAATGAAAAAATGATTTAAAAATTTCCAGTCTGACAATTCTGAGTTCGATCCTCAGTGCACGCGTCAGAAATTTTCTTTCGTGTGAGTCGGATATACTACCTACGCCGCCCTCGTCGTTTCGATGTTGAAATAAAAGGGTACCTCTAATACATTCGTTAAAATAGCAGACAACTCATCACTGACTCTATTCAGAGGAAGAGGGAAAACTAGCAACAGAGTTCTTATAAGAAAAAGTAAAAATGGACCTTCATGGTAAAACTTTCGAAATTAGACATGTTTTAAAAATGTAATTTGAATTTAGAGACTTGTTGCAATTGAAATATTTTGGAAATTATCATATTCGATTTAAACCAAAAATCTGAATAACTTTTAAAAAAATATGTTTTACATTTTTAAATTTATCTTCCAATTTATTTATAAATTTTTGTTTTTGTTTTCCTGTTTTATATATTTTTCAATATTCTATAATTCACATTTGAATTTGTTTTTAAACTTCATTTAATCTAAAACGTTCAATTTGTATTGTCTTGAAAATTTTACAAGAATAAATTTTTGACTTTCAAACTTTCAACATTTGTTAAAGAAATAAAATATTTTAATTCAATACAATTCACACTATTTGAAATCTGTGTTTGTTTTCAAATTCAGGATCTTAAAGTATTTTGTTTAATTTTTGGAATTATTCTTAATAAACTTAAACCTTATTAATTATTTTTTTATTTTCAAATTTTAATGATTATTATTTTTTTAAAATCAAGCATTCTGTTTTTTAATTGTTAACATATCTTTTTCGAATAAATTCTATTAAAATCATTCCAAAATACGAATTTTCAAAGTTTGTTTTCCAATAAAATATAAAAAAATCTCAATTTTTTTTCATTTAGATGGACATTTTTTGTTTGCATAAGTTAAGTTTCAAAATTTTTTGAAAAACTCAGTTTTTAAAGTAATAACTTGAAATTGTTAAAGCTTTAAGAAGTACCTCAATTATCAGAGCATTTACTAATTGCATGTTTAAGAATCCTTTAAGCAAATAACATTCACAATAAATGTCCTTTAACTCTTTAACCAAACATGTAACGCTGAATATATCAATTCTCTTTGGTACTCTGAATCCGCTAGAATACTAAACATAATCTATGCATAACTTAAAGCTCTTATATCTATTTTCTATGCAGAGTTCTTTAAATTCAGCTATTTGAGTAAGTGTTCACTGAATGCGAATAAAATTTTGATTTTAGCTTTTACTAAAAATATGGTTTTAACTTCAAAAATGTTCCTTAAAACGTTTGGAAACAATTTAAAAACAGGTTGTTAATGTGCTTCTGCGTATCCACAGTGATTTCAGTTTTTCATTGACGAAAAATGAATCAAAACAATTTTTCAACAAAATCATTTAGGAAGATTTACTTCAGTCTTATGGATTAATATTGATCGAGATTCAATAAATTTGTCATGAGCTTAGGAACATTCAAAGTATTTTCCAACGATATAAATATTTTGTTAGATTCTCTTTATTTCTTAAATTTTTGTTTGGCTTTCTTTGAATTGTTTGTAAGAATTTTTAAAATACGTGAGAAGATCTTTTGTAATATTTAGGAAACAAAGTTTGGACGTTATGATAAGGTTGATTTCGTGCTTTAAAGCGAATTGATTTAATCGTAATCTCATCTATGTTGGTTTGTCCGTTAAGTATCTGTTCGGGGTTTCCGTCTTCATTAATCTAGACAGAATCTCAAAAAGATCTCCATTCAAGTTCTTAATCTTGCCAACATAATTTCAATAAACATAGAGTTCTGGTAAAATTGCAATGGTTTCAAATGATCGATTTTTAAAATTATATTTTTTTTCATTAGCTTAGAGTGAGATATCTTAATTTCAGAATTAAGCCAAGATTTATACACCGTATCTGCCCATCAAAGGGAAACGTCAATTGTTCAAATGTTGGTGTGAAAATAAGATTTGGTTGGCTGGAGGGAAGTTCAATATGAAATAGAGAGTTTGTAGGAAATGTAGGATTTTTTCATAAAAAGTAGGAAAATGTATGAATTTTTCCTGATTTTTAGAAAATGTAGGAATTGTAGGACCTCTGAGCACCCTGACATAAAGGTATATTTTCCCGGCAATTTTTTCCCGCATTTTCATTTCTTGGTAAATTCCTTTATTCTCAGACATACTCTAATAAAACGCCTTCTAATATAAAGTCAAAAAACACAACTCACATCTTTTGTTTGATTCCGTGGAGGTTATGGCAACCTCAGCCATCTTCTTGAAGATAATTTTGTACAGAGCTCTGTTCTCACTAGGAGAATGATGACCATGATGGTAGACTAAAGGCGCTGATTGCGAGAATCCTTCAGTCAAACTCGCCGGTCTTATCGTTAAAAGATATTGCGTTAATTCCTTTAAGCCCAATGATATCTTTTAAGAGCTTATCTTCTCTTAGAGCCTGTCACAGAAAAGTAAAAGACCAAAGTTAAAACAGTCTCTTTTCCTTTCTGTGGAAAACCTTAGAAAGTTTGTTTGACTATTACATTTTAGGTCGGGTTTAAAGCTTCATTGGGATTGCCCCAATTTTATAAAACACCATTATTATTATTATAGTCTCCCTCTTTTTATAACCTAATCTACAGAATGTGCATAGAAACCCTTTTTTTGCTAGTGCCCTAAGGATATTTTTGTAAAACCAAATGAAACAGACTCTAAAAGACATCGAGATTAAGGACATCATACAGTTTGACAAGAATATTGGGTGTTTTGGCCAGGTCAACAACAAATGTAAAACATTAAAAAGTGAGATCATTAGAGACCCTCAAGAAACCTTTTAAAATCAATGTCAAAGAATGGAACAAATGGAAAAAAATAAACAAGTCAAGTCACGTTTTCAATGAACAACAATTGAAGAGTTCAATCATGATTTCTTGAGATAAAAGTGAGAAACTACTCACCACTCGGAGGTCCAGCTTGTGAATCACTGTCTCTACTGTCACCAGGAGCGAAGAGACTACTGCTAGCGCTGTACAAACTGCTGGGTGATATGCTTCGGCTTCCATTAGAATGTTCAGAGTTATCCAAACTGAGTACATAGTGGGTTCCTTCAATTAATCCTTGCTCGGTGTGGCCCTCGCTTTCTTCTCCATCAAATATGAACCCATCATCATCCGTGGTGTCATCGTCTTCCGTGTCCGACTGAATAATTCTGATAATTCCTGCTGCTCTTCTTGGCGGTGGCATGTTTTTGTTACTTTTCTTTTAAAAAAACATTACATGATATTTTGTCAATCTTTCGAATTTCCTGCTTGTAATATTGTCGAGATATTTACGAATTAACTTTAACTTTGTATACACTAGTATGTTGTTTTCAATCAAAATCCTTTCGCATAAACACAAGTTCAGTGGACAACCAATCACCGACGAATCTTATCGCTCTCTCTTTCCTTCTAATGCAAAGAGAAAGAGACGTTGACGTAACGAACCCTGGCCAACACTGATAATCGTCTTTCTTCTTCTTGTAAGCCATTTACGACAGTAAAATTCTCCGGAAAACCATTCATTCAGAAAAAAATTGTGAAAACACAAAAATATTTTTATTTTAGTGACAAAAACACAAAAAAATGGCTGGGCCTAAATTAATTAGTATAAAACTGAAATCATCAAAGCTGGGGCAGCAAATCCTGCAAAATTTGAGTTCAGAAATGACTGTGAAAGAGTTGAAAATGAAAATAGCAGAATTAACAAACATCAAATGGAATTTGATAAAAGTCTTGTCTGGATTTCCACCACAGCCCATAGACATGTCCAAAGACTCCCAAAACATAGAGACTTGTGGCATCAAAAACGGAGATACTTTGATAATCGATGAAACAGTCGAGCAATCTTCTGCTGCGTCTTCCCAAACCATCACCAAATCCAATGATGAAGAGTTCATCTCAAGGGAATACGACCAACCTGAAGGGATCATTATGAAACAAGTTGTGCCTGCCGATAATTCTTGCCTTTTCACCAGTTTTGGTTATATTTTAAACGGGAAGGTCGACACGAATTGCGGAAGTTTCATGAGAGAAATCATAGCGTCCCATATGGCTGGTGACCCCTCCACATACAATGAAGGTGAGTCTTTTTTAATTTTCCGACAACTCTATCTAGGTCGGAACCTTGAAAACCTTTTTTATTACTTAAGATTTCAGAACTTCCCTTCAAATTCTTATCAAACAAAGACGTGTTCGGGTTTCTTTGTTATTTTGTATTTATTCATTGTTTTTAGAGTTTTCTTGTCTCTGGAATTAAAAATCATTCTAGAAATTCAATAATACAAATTGTGTTTATAATTTTTGAGAATATAGGTCAAGGTCGAGAGAATATAAGTCAAGGTCTACGATCCTTGTACGAAATTAACATAACTATATTTGTTCTTTGAATGACAAATCAAGGTTAAGAGATTTTTTTTTATTTAGAATTTTTAATTATATCATAATTACGAATTGCTTACTTATTTTGTTTCCTTATAAGCATAAGAGTTTTTGTTACGGTCTATCTATACCTATCAGTACTTTCTTCATAGACTGTTTTATGTTTACCCCATATATCCTTGGTGTTTTTGGACTTGTTTCTAGTCTTTGGTCAGACCCTGTTAGAAGGTCTCCTTGATTTCAATTATAACGAAGTCCCCAAGTGTCAAAGGCTTAAACCGGCTTAAGAAGGCTTAAAAGGGCTTAAAATAAAAATAAACGAAAAGGGCTTATTTTATAGTTAATGATCAGAAATTCATATATATGTCCTTTTGCTCCAATGTTCTAATCGACAGTGAAATTAAAATGAATTTAATGCAAATTTTTAGTTTTAAGGCACAAACAATTCAAGATTTTTTTAAATTATTTTAGAACTTTGTTTCTTTTTTTACAACAGTTTTTTTGAGAATAATAAAATATAAATATAGTTAAGAAAATATATATAACAAGTCAAAGCTAATAACAATATAGTACAACATTACAAATGTTGAACAAAAAAAATGAAACAAATTTTATGTAGAAATTCTAAAACCAAACAAATATTAAACATTAAAACTAATTAAATATAGAAAAATTATAAAGAATTTCGAAACAAAACAAAAATGTTTTAGAACTTAAAAATATTCTTAAAAATAAAACTGTTCTCAAACAATAAATAAACACAATGCTAAATAAAAAGAAGATAAGCACACAATCTTTAAAAAAATGTTCATTATCAAATTACTAATAATAACATAATAATAAAAATAATAAGCAAAACAAAAAATATGGAGAAGAACTTAAAAGAAGACACATTGAACTTTATAAAATTAAAAAAGCAATTCTATAAAATGAGAAATTTGATAAACAAAAATTTAAAAACAAACTTTAGAAATAATCTAAATATTAAAAAAGATTAAAAAATAATCATAAACAAAATATAAAAACCTATTATAAAACAATTAAGTTTAACGTTTTTATTATAATTATTTACTTTGAAAAACTAGATATTGGATAAATAAATAATTTTTCAAAAGTTAATATAATAATTACAAGTTCAAAACAATAACTAAGAAGTCTTTTAAAAGATGAATTCTTTAAATAAAACAAACAATGTATAAAACTATAAAAATAAACAAATTTATTAAAACAAAACAAAACTTTCGAAACAATTATGCTCCAAAAAATACACTTTTCAAAAAAAAATAAAAGTAAGGAATTAACAAAATAAACAAAACAATAAAATTATATTATAAAAACCAAATGATAAAAAAACTAATTTAAAAAATTATATTTAAAACTATATATATTTCTATTTTATTATTTATAATTAAAAAAAAACAGTTTCCCAAACAAAAATATATATACAATAATAATAATAACTAAAAAATAATGCCTAAGACATTATTTTAACTTTTTTATGATTTTTAATAAACTTTAAAATACAATTAACTATGACTATTTAACATATTTTGTCATCAACTAAATGTTTCTTTTGTAATTTTATATTTAAGGTTTTTGGTATTTTTTTTTTTCAAAATTCTATATTTTTTTTTTTATTATTTTCTTTGTATTTTTAATTGTTTAGTTTATTTTGTTTAATTAATTATTTTTGTTTATTGGCATTTATCTTATTTTTTTTATTCAAAGTATTTAAAAAAAATATTTTTTAACTTTTACTTTAATTATTAGTATATTATTTTAGAATGGAAATTTTAATATTTCATTTTCCTGCTAATTAGCTTGGTTTTATTTTAATTTGTTTAAAGATCTTATATTAGTTTCTTATAAAGTATATTTTTTATATATAATGTATTATTTATTTAGTTTACTATTTATGTAAATAATTTATTTCAAAATACTATTTTATTTTATTTATACCCATTATTCTTCTTGAGATCCGACCATCTCAATAAATATTTTAATTCATTATGAAAAATCCTAATAAATTTTGAGAAAAAATTTTGAAAACACAAACTACACTTTTTAAAATTAAATTCAAATGTTTAATAAATTTTTTGTTTATTAAAAGTGGTATTGTATTTTTTGAAATCATTTAATTTTTCATCGAAAGATTAAAGAATTTTCTTACTTAGTCATATCATTAATGGTAGAATTTCTTCTACAATTTTAGTTTTACACTGATATTAATTATGGGAACTAACAATGTTCATTTTTTTTTGTTACACAACTGTAAATTTCAAAAATGACTAAATGTGTTTTTGAAAGTTAAAAAGTGCACAAATTCTTAGTATAAAATGTAGATTGTTTTAGAGTTTTCTAATTTAAGTGCAATTTAATTTCAGAACATTTTTAAGTCCGAAAATTAATATTTTCAGATATAGGGATTATTTTGAAGAAAAATATTAAATAGCTTAAAACAGGGTTCATACAACGGCTTAAAAAGGATTAAAAGAGCTTATTTTTTATCATAGGGCTTTAAAAGGCTTAAAACTGCTTATTTATACTAAAAATATAATATATATGAAATAAACGAACTTGAACTTGAAATTTACTAAAAATTAACTAAAAGGTCTTATTTTTTAGTTAATGATCAGAATGGCATATGCCCTTTTGTTTCAATGTTCTAAGCGACAGAGAAACTTAAGGTTTTTGAAACCTAATGAAATTAAAACTAATTTCATGAAAATTTC
>JXPG01046093.1:0-13056 GCA_001015175.1 Megaselia abdita | reverse complement strand
GTTTAAATCTAAAATAAATATAATCTTCAAATAAATGTCCATTTATGGGTGGATTTTGTAAATCGTCCACATTGTGGAAAGTATAAAGAATTTTAAGAATTTAAAGAATTTTCGAGTTTATAACTTCTTAATTCTACAACATAAGAAATAGAAAATTTTTCCGTAACTAGTGCCATGGAATAAGTATACTTAATAAGATATTTGTTTGGAATATATTTGAATGGAATATATATTTGAATGGAATATAAAATAATTCAAATAAATGACTTATTTACCTTTTGAATTTGAACTAAAAAGAAGACACTATTTCATTATAGCTCTAATTAAAATAATTATAATTTTTAGAAAGAAAATATCAACATTTTTTTTAAATGGACACATATATTACCATAGTTTGAAATTTCGAAAAGTCCCTCATTGACCCCTTTACCTCCTTGTCTAAGTTGCTTCCAAAAATGTATAGTTTCTTATTGATTGCATTAAGTCTACGAGTCACCTTCTATAAGTCAGCTTTATGTTCTAGTATTTAAAAAGCCGGTTAAGTTTAGAATACCGTTTGAGTTTACCTTCTTCAAGAAAATGTTTAAGACGTATTATCAAAGCATAGAATACCACTTGAGTTTAACTTCTACATGAACATATGAAGGAGCATTCAATAGGTTTTTAAGAAGTATTTAATTCCCAAAAATCTTACCTTTTTCTAGTTTACAAGTAGCATTGTAGATATATAGATTCTGTAGGTATTCAAAAGGTATTTTAGAAATGGTATTCTAGAAGGAATGGTATTCCAAATGCTGCTTGGGGTTCTTCGCCCCGCCTAAAAACCTATCGCCGTGGAACTATAGTTTTGTCATATTATTGGTGGTAGGGAATGTAATATGCAGTATTCTAATATTTTCATGTTCTAGTACATTAAAAGCCGGTTTTGAAAAGGGTTTTAAGAGTATTTCAAAAAGTTCAGTGCTTTTTGTGGAAAACTGAGGGCCAGATTGATGTCCATTTATGACGCAGTATGTAAACAAACTATAATGCCAAGAAGTTCGATGATCAATTTCCAGAAGCTCGTGTTGCAATAGTTCGAAATTATTATGAAGACGACTTTTAGGAGTCCACCGGAAACTCAGCTACAGTTTTATCCTGGATTAATTCTGTAAAAGCACTAAAAAGTTTCGAAGCAGGGAGAGTTGGTGAAATCTTATTGAACTCGAATCCAGTGGAGGGGGCTGTCAACGAAAGGAACTTGTGAAAGTCACAATCCAATATAATCAAATTCGGATTTCAGTTCAGTGATCCAAAGTTCCTGTACTACTGCAAAAATCGATGTAGTGAGTTCACCGGTAAACTGGACATTTCAAAAATTATAATGCTAGAAGAAAATGTTATGCAAATCACAACTTTTGATAACGCTGAAGACGATTTACCCAACATAACCAGATTCAGTAAATTCAGTCGATTAGTGAGAACAAAAAATGCAAGAAATCAAAAAGAAGTTCGCCGTTGTGGGCCACTTTCGGTCGAAGAAATCGATTTTGTCTACCATTTGTGGGTTCGTCATGTGCAAAAGTCATGCTTCGGAGAGGACTTCCAAAAAGTTAAAACTGGTCACGGATCTTCAAAGAGACTATTGAAGTACAAAATGTATGTTCAAGATGATGTACTAAGAGTTTCTGGAAGGTTATACAGAGCCAAATTCTTAGTTATGGAGCTTCATGAAAAACCTTTGCAAATTTTCCAAATTGTCATCAATATGTTAAAAACAAAATATTGGATGCCGCAGATGACCTCGAAAATTTAGAAAATGATCACAACAGGCAATAGTTTCAAATAGCACATAGTCTGAAAACTGACTCAGGTACAATGGCTGTAAGACATACAATATCCAAAAAAGGTCCAATAAAAATTCGGTGGTGCGATAATGGGACAAACCTGCGTGGCGTTTGTTGACGGAATTTATACTTAATTTTAATCTTTCACTGATATATATACTATATAATTGGGATTAATAGTTTGAAAGAAATTTGTATAAAACAACTAAACCCTTTAAAAAGTTAATCCCTACATGAAATGTTATTTGAAAAAATCTTACTTTTTCCATTTTTTTAATGTTTGGATAAATAAATACCTACGTATCAATTTTTGTTTGTAAAATTATTGTTTTAAAGTTTATTTAAGATTTGTTCAGATAACTTTTTTTTAATTGTTTAGTTTTTTATATTTTCATCAAAACAGTACACTATTCTCCAAAAATTAAAATTATTTAAACATCATGTTTTCAACTATTTATTATAAATTATAAAAATGGTAATTAAAATATATGGTTTTATTGCAAATACGAATTGTTTATTATAGTTTTCAATAATTTCAGTTTAAGTATTTTATATTTTTAAATTGTGGAAATAATGTTAGTATATTATTTTTCTAAAATTAAATGTTGACACAAAAAAATGGACAGTTGTATCCCTTAAGACTTCTTCGAAAATGTAAACATTTTAAAATATTGGTTTTTATTATGGAAATGTCTTAATTTACTTAAATAAAACACTTTGTTGAAGAAAAGTCGAAAATTTGACAATGGTAAAATTTTGAAAATATGTACATTTTAAAATATTTTTTTTTATTATGGAAATTATTAATTTACTTAAATAAAAATTTTGTAGAAGAAAAATCAGATTAAAAAATCAATTTCACGAAACTTTTTTTTTGACTCAAACATTTTACAGTGGTACAATTCATTCGAAAATGTGTAACTTTTAAAATATCGGTTTTCGTTATGGAAATGTCTTAATTTAATCAAATAAAACATTTTGTAGAAGAAAAATCTGATTAGAAAAGCAATTTCACGAAACTTATTTTTTTGGCCGCAAAAATTTGACAGTACCCTTTAAAATATTTTCGAAAATATGAAAATTTTAAAATATTAATTTTTCATATGGAAATGTCTTAATTTAATAAATAAAACATTTTGTAGAAGAAAAATCTGATTAGAAAAGCAATTTAAAACTTAGTTTTTTGTTTAGACTTGATTTTTCAGAGTAATTAATGTTTTATTTATAGATTAGTACTGTGCTCTAGTTACTCCCTCGGAAGCTCAACAGAAAACAAGTTTTTTAACCGACATTTTTACTGGAACAAAAACGTAAGCCTAAACTGAAGCTTCCTATCTCAGATATAAGTCTCTCCGGTAAATTTCTAGTTCGAAGCAGCGACGGCTCCGAGAAAATGGCATTAACATTTTTTTAAATTGGTTCTAATATATTATTACCCTCATTGGTAATCAAAATACTTTAAAATTGCATTGAATTATGTGGTATTTTTAGTAAAATTTTAACTTATTGACGTTTTATTTACAATTTATTCGAACCCTAATATGCCCATTCCTTTTCAATAAACACCAAAACAACTCTTAGAATTCTCTGTCAATTTTCTATATTGTTTAAAAATTGAGTTCTTACGTGATAATCAGTACATAATGCAAGCAAACCATATACTTTTCCATTTTCTCAGTGTAGAGCTCTCCCTTTTGAAAATGTTAATCTTAATTTTGGTGTAAATAGTATTTATACTATCTGAGACCTAATTCAAAAACAAAAATACACTTTCATTCCCAGAAGTACCTTCTAAGAACTTACAATTAGTACAGGAAAGCTTCTTAATTATTTAAGATCAAATTGACTTTTAAAAAATTCATTCAAAGTTAACTTTAACTTTTTTTTCCGGTAATATTTCAACCTAGATAAAAAGTTGATTTCGTATTTCTTCTGGTCGGGATTGTCTTTTTGGTCAAAGATTAGATGCGAAGAGTTGTAGGGAAAAAAAAACATTCACATCAAATTAAAATACAAAAGTATATTTTCAACAATTAATGGAAATAACACCTTAAAATAACTTTACTCGTCATCTTTGTTGAGTGGCCAAATTACAGAAACCTCAGTCAGAGAAACATTGAAGAGCAGGTCTACATACTGATGTAACAAATCTGCAAATGAAGAAAGTAATTTAAATTAATGAGGTAGAAACTTTTTATAACTTACAATTTGGATCCTTTGCCCACATAGCCACGAGCTTAGTTTTTGAATGAATCTGGTTATTAACAAGAGCTACAACAAACCTCGTTATATTCACGTTCAAGTTTGACCAGTTTTTAACTATAGAATTTGGCGTTGACTTCAGTTTATTTTTGAACTGTTCTAATTGTGGAAATACCGTTCCGTTCAGAAGATACATTCCAAAATATCTGTGAATTATAAAGAAATTAAAATTTGATAAAGCCGTAAAGGTAATTATTAATAACTAATGAAAAGTTCTAAAATACCCTATAAATTACCGTTACGTTATATAAAAAAAAGAAAGAAAACAATGAAAACTTTTTAATAACTTTTAAAAATATTCGAATTTCATATTTTTTTAAATTTTAAAACTTTTATAAGATAAAATAAATAATTAAAAATTACATTGCTTTTTGTGTTTTAAAAGTGTATGATTTGTTTCCATATTTAGGATAATTGTCAATCACGAGGTAAATAATTTTCATTTATTCATTCATCAAGGTAAGAAGCTTGTAATTCTCAAGTTTTATTTTGAAAACAACAAAGATTAAAATAAGAATTAAAGATTTGAAATTTTCACATTTATAGTTTTATATTTTTTTAATACTAGCAGTATTATGATTATGATAAATAACAATTAAATTATTTTTTTTATTTTTGAAGTCTATATTTCTTTTTTATTCAAAATTTTGTTAAATTCCATATTTTTTAAATTAAAAATTTGAATACCCATGTTTAGTTTTAAAAATTATAAAACATTATTTTTTCTAATTTCAATAATTTTGAAGTTTTTCAAATTAAGTTAAGAGTTTTAATTATTTAAGTTTTATTTTGAATATATTTTTTTAAATTTGTGTTTAAATAAATAATTAAATTTAACATAAAGTGTATGGTATGAAAACCCATTTTTTGTTAGTAGATGTAATGGAACTTTTCTTGTAGAAAGTCTTTTAATTGATTAAATTAATAACTTTCACCAAAAAATACATTTTTCCGGGATATTTTTGCAAACAAAAAATCAAAAGAGGTACCTCTTTGTAATTTTTAACAAAATTTCGTTTTTAATAAAACTTTTCTTCTAGAAAGTTTTTTAATTTATAAAATTAAGAAGCTTCCATAAAAAAAAGTAAATGTTTTTTCGGGATATTTTTGTAAAAAATGCAAACCTTTGTGATTTTTTGTGCAGAAAAAAGAAATTCCTCAAATTACTTTTTTAATAAAACTTTTCTTCTAGAAAGTCCTTTAATTCTCTAAATTAAGAAGTTTCCCTCAAAATTAAATATTTTTTTCCCGGATATTTTTGTATTTTTTTTTATGCTGAAAAAACTACTTTGAAGTTTTTAACAGTAGCTTTTATATCGGTATAAAACTTGGGATTCGGATAAGAGTTTAATAATAATAGATAAGAGAAAGTAAAATATATATATATATAAGAGAAACCTACCTACACGCCTTTTCGCTGAAAGGCATTTCCATCTCAGCCAAAGGGAGATCCCAGGCAGCTCTGCCAAACGTTCCTTCCACATATGAATATATTTTCCCGTCTTTTTCGTCATACCTAGGCATAGGTTCCTCTCTAATTTGTTTAACATTGCACAATTTAGGACAATATGTCAAGAGCCACTCTGGCTCGATTTCTGTGATTCCCCTAATGAAAATCTTTTTATTTCCATCGTTGTCTATTTCATAGGCTTCCTGGTAGATGATCCATTCAGGCAGTTTTTTCCTTAGAACTGACGCCGAATGGAGAATGACATGTTCTTGAAGATCCAATACATTGTAAGCATACTTCATTTTCCGTTTCTCTTCCTTTGTAGTTAGCTCATCTTGTGAAATCCGATGAGCTACTTTGTCGCCCATTCCAGAAAGCAAAATCTGTCGAAGAAGTTTACTTTGCAACTCAGTAGGAGGTTTCATTTGTGGATCAACACAAAGATTGGCCTGTGGTATGTTCAAATTTATTTCATTAGTTAGTTGAACTCGAAGTTTTCTTATTTCTGTGACTCCTTTAATTCGCACACCATTTAAATTACAGAACTCCTCGAGTTTGTTTTGAGACCCAGCATATTCTGCAGCTCCAACAGCCCTCAATAGTATCATAGCATCTCCTAAGGCTAAAAAGTTTCCATCACTTGCCCACTTATTTCGAGTCTGTTGCCATTTATTGTCGGAATCTTTGCTCTCCATGAGAACTTCAGGGACGGACAAAGCTGAAACTAATGCCACGGTGTACTGTAACAAGTCGTGTTGGTGACTTAAAGCCAACATTTTACCAAATCTAGGAGCAACAGGGAAGGCGGAAATAGCTTTTCCTAACTTTGTCACTTTCCCAACATTGTTTTCAGTTTCCTCTAAAGCACCCAAAGCTTGTAACCTTTTCTCTGCCATTATAAGTTGATCTGCATCTGGTGGTGAAGGAAATGGAAAGTTGACAACGCGGTCTATTCCCATGCATTTCATTTGTAAAATCAAATCGTCCACTGGTTTCTTCTGGATATCTGGCTTTGAAAAGTCTTCGAATTCATTTGAATAAACAGCACTGGAGTAAAGTCTATAACAGTGACCAGCACTTGTTCTTCCAGCTCTTCCAGCCCTTTGATCTGCAGAAGCTTTACTTGTGAATGTCACAACATAAGAACTTACCCCGGTGATCTGGAATAAAGTGTTTGGTTTTTTATAAATACTATTTTAAATATGAAGAGAAAGAGAACTTGGATAAACTTTATTATTATTATTCAGCTATCGAGGATGATGACTAAATTGGTTATATATTAAGAAGAGTCATTTAAAAAATTAAGCTCAAAATAATATAAAACAAAAGCTTGAAGAATATGGAAGATTTTGGAAATTTGGGTCTAATGAACCTTCTATAATGTGAACTTTCTTCCTCAAAAAACAAAAATAAAATGAGTGAAACCTCTTTTGGGTCACAATATCGACTTCCATAATTTTCACAAGACTACGAGTTTTCGAAAAAAAAAAGTCCTTAGAATTATTTATGGTCCCGTCTGCACTAACGGGGAGTGGAGAATTAGACACAATGAGGAACTCAACACATTATACCAACATGAAGATATCGTCCAGAAAATCAAAATCCAGAGGTTGAGATGGCTTGGGCACGTACACCGAATGGACGAGATTGCTCCTGCCAAAAAATGTTTATTCTCCTTTCCTGATGGTGGTAGAAGAAAAAGAGGAAAACCTCGCCTGCGCTATCTTGACGCGGTGGAAAACGATTTGACGACACTGCGGTATAAAACAACATGGAGAAGAAAGGCAGCGGATAGAAGAATGGAGTAACTTTTTGAAGCAAGCGAAAACCAACCATAAAGGAGGTAATTTTCCCAAGATTCCTAAAACTCGTGAATCACTTAAGGATTCACTCCAACCCGTCATTATGTACTAAAAGAAATGTGAGTTTACTAACACAATTTAAAATTAATTTATTAATCGTATGTTTTGGAGGCAGTTTTGAAAAAAATATATTTAATTTTTGTTGTTTAATGTACACAAGAGACTATAAAAAACACCTTACCTTATCATAAAGCCTTGTCTTCTGTTTACCACAATCGATAACATATTTAATATTAGGAATTGTGAGAGACGTTTCAGCGACATTAGTACTGACTATACAAAGCCTAGATCCTTCAGGAACTGGTTCAAAAATCCTGTTTTGTTTTTCGGTCGAAAGCAATGAGTACAAAGGGAGGACCCATAAAGGTTGTTTATTCATTGGAACTTCTTCGTTATCATCGTCGTCTTCATTTTCGGTGTCATAGTTTTCAGACAATTCATCGTCTTCGAGATTGTGTTCGAGTAAATCGGCCATTGTATCATCAGTTGGTAGTTGATAGTTGTCTAAATTAATTTTGGGAAGCGATATTTCTGAAGCAAACTTCTTCTTAGCCCTTTTCATGTGGTTCAATGCTTTCTTTACGTCGAACTCATCATCTGAATCGACTTCCTGTTTTTTCTTTGTCTTTAAGTGTGAAGCTGTTTTTTGAGTGTTAATGTCCTTGTTGCAAGGATACGCTTTCCTCAGTTTGTTCACCAAATATTTGACTTCCTTTTGACCAGTTAAAAATATTAAAATTCCTCCTTCTGGAAGTTTGTTGTGGATCTTTAGTGACTTTTTGTAAGCCTCTTGGACATAGTTTTTAGGAGTAGTTTTTTGAAAATGCGAAGTTACTGGAAACTGGCGGGACTCTACATTTATAACCGGGGGAGGAACTTTGAACAGTTTTGAGTTGCTAGTGAAGTCTTCAACTCTCAAAGTGGCAGACATTACTATCAACTTCATAGGCATTTTCTGTTTGTTCCTTAGTGGAACGATTCTCGAGAGTAATCCAACCAAGATATCAGTGTAGGAGCTTCTTTCATGAGCTTCATCGAGAATTATAACGGAGTACTTTTTCAACAAAAAGTCGTTTTCGATCTCTTTGAGCAAAACGCCATCAGTCATGAATTTGATCTTGGTTTTGTCAGTACAGTTTCCATCAAACCTTATTAAATAAGATACTTCCTTTTCACTCAAACTCATTTCTTTCCCCACACGCTTTGACATGGACGTTGCAGCAACTCTGCGAGGTTCTGTGACACCTATCATTTTCTTCTCAGCGTAACCAGCTTCGTAGAGAAATTGGGGAATCTGAGTGGTCTTTCCACTTCCAGTCTCACCAGCTACAATAATTATCTCATTTTCATTGATGGTTTCCATGATTACCTGTCGAGAAGGGATTCTATTTAAATATATATTTTGTAATAATAGGTTTAGTTAAGGTTAAGGTGCTAATAATTTATTAATCTTATCTATCGAGTTCAAATCGGAATAGGCTAAGAAATGCAAAAAAAAAATAACAATAAGTATTTAATATTTTCAATGTTAAGAACAAATTAATTTTGTTGACAAATTTGAACATTTTTTTACATCCATTGGGAAGTAGTAATATTTATCAACTTAAATCTCTTTGATAGGCATTCCCGAAAGATTAGTTCATATAGGAAGAACCTATTTTACTGTTGGAAGTACTGTTTTCGGTGGTCAAAAAATACCAGCAAGACATTTTATTTTTATAGCTCTTTACAAATGTTTTATTACTCCACTTATTTTCTGACAATATCCGAATAATTTTTAAAATATTGTTAGCTTTTGGAGTACTTTTTTAAGTTTTCAATCCTAACACTAATCGAACTCTTAACACTCTTGTTTGATAAAAAAAAAAACTATATTAATGGAACATGGGAATGAATATGATTATGAAAATATCTCTTAAGTCATTTAACTCTATTTTAAATTATTCTCAAGGGTTAAATTAGCAATAAGTATCAGGAATTAACTGATAAAGAAATGTATTTTATCTAAGAAATTTAAAAAGCTAATTTGTGCTTCCAAACAAAATTTAGTTCTTAACATTTTAAATATATTTTTACCTTTTATAGAAAGGATTCGAATATGAAGTAATATAAATATATTTAGTAATTATTATTTTAAAGTTTGGGTAGATATATGCGTTACAGAAATAAGGAAAATATCCAAATAATTTTCAGTGAGTTTTAAATTCTAAGACAATATTTTTATATTTTTAACCATTTTATCAAAAACTTGTATCTTGCTTGTGGAATTATATTTTAATGACAATTATCTTTTTTTGTTCATCTTATTAAAAATGGGTGTTAAGAAATACATACATATAGGAATAGTTCATAAGAGATCTTGTTACATCGAATTTTGTAACAGTGAATAAATAGTTAATTGTATATAAGAAAATATATTTTAATATAAAACAAAAATGTTAAAATATAGAAAAAAATATTTTAATATAAACAAAATATATTAAAATATCAAAATGTTGTCCCAAAAAGATAAGATTGATTTTTACCTCGTATAAAACAGAGTTTGAATGCTTAACAATTTTCCCGAATTTCAATATTTTGTTATAAGTTGAAAGTCTTATTCAAGGTCTTTGGTCACACTAATTCCATTCTCATTGAGGTGCAAACCATAATATTTAAGCTTCTCTTTAACTTATCGAAATATTGTTATTTCTTAAAGGTAATGTATTTTTCTTTAAATTGACCTATTATTTAATAAAATTTAAGTCTATTTTGTATTGCTTTCACATTCGGGAACTTAGCATTAAAGTTATCATTACCATTACTGACCATCTCTGGCAACTAAGACAGCAAATTATTCTTCCGCTGAAGAGTAAAAGGGAAAACTATATCAAATAATATCGTTAGTATTAACTTTAATGATCCTTAATAGAAAGAAAAACTGACTATAATTTCCATCCAAACATTACATTTTTTACACTCAGTAATTCTAATTTGGGATACAATTTGAATATTTTAATATATTTTTTGATATTTTAATGCATTTCTGTATTTTTCTATATTTGAAATTAAAATAGGACTACCTTAACAACATTTTTTTGCATATTTGCAAGATTTTTATTTATGTTTTCCTGATATCGAATTCTTATTTTCTATCACAAAAATATAAAAAAGTATTTCTAATCACATATTTAGTTTTATCATAGCTTATTATACTGAAATAATTCTTTCTGTGGTAAATTCGAACTAGTAAAGAAAACAATATATCAATATATTTTAGTTCAATTTTTATTTATAGAAATTAATGCATTCTTCATAATGTCTATTGTTGAATTTCTCTGTGAAATAAGTTAAGCTCAGCTCATTCAAATTTCATTAATTGGTAGCAAGTGAGATTTCGAAAGCCTATATTTCTGAATCGGAAGAGCCTGTTTTACGTTTGAATTAAAAGTAAACAATGTAACTTTGTAATTAAACGGAATTAATTTTTTTTTAAATGTTGTATAGGGCAAAGACGAATTGTTGTGTTTATTTCACAGAAAATTATAGTAAAATTTCCAAATTATTTACTTGTTTAACAAAATCAGAATCAATATTTCTTTACGAATGATCGACACGACCCGAATTATAGTTTAGCGAGTTTAGTATCTCAAAAAAATCACTCTACATAAAATCGCGAGTTAAGTATCTTAAAAAACATTCTACTAACAATAGTGAGTTTAGTATCTTAAAGAAATTTATTAAATTGATGTTTCTTTAAATCTAAATTTTGATTGAAAAATCCGTTAAAATAACAATATTTTTTTATCAGTGTCTGTTATCATTTTCACTGTTTTCGTATCAAAATTAAACATCAATCAAAAGTTGAACAAAAAATAAAACACTACACTAAGAACTCACCTGTTCCTCGGCTAGAATTGGCAGTTTTAACCTGGCTGCCTGAATTTCAGGATCTCTTTCAACGTGAACGTATTTCGTAAGGGTGACCACTTTCTGTTTAGTAACTTTTTTAGGTTCCTTAATCGGAGATGGATCTTTTTTGATTTCTTGAACCACTTGGTCTTTAGTAACTTCCTCAACAATTTTCTCCTCTACTTCTTCTTCCTCCTCCTCATCATCACTATCACTACTGTCTTCATCCAAACCAATAATGTTAAAATCCTTCTTTTTCTTAGGAACAAAATCCTCCTCTTCCTCCACTTTCTGTCCCATCAAGGACAACAGTTTCCGTTTGTTCTTTCCAGCGATACTGCTGACAATTGGAGCTCCATCCTCGGCTGTCTTGGGTTGAGAGGATGGTAGAAAGGCCTTAATTTCATTAAGCTTCTTCACTCCTACTGTTTGAATCTTACTGATTGAGGTATAGTTTTTCAACTCATTCGCATCGACTTGGACCGACTTTAAGTTTTCCAGTAGAGTTGCTCGGTTTTCCTTCTTCTTTTTCTTGTCGACAATTTTTTCCAAATGTTTTCTCTGTTTTTTTGAAAGGATTCTGGTCACTGTTTGTTTCTCAACGATCTCCTTGGTAGCTCTCTTTTTCGAAGGAAGTACCAGCGGATTGGATTCATCAAAGCCTCCTCCTTCTTGAAAGTCAACTTGAACCTGGGTAAAAGTTCTTTAAATTAAGTGATTCTAAAGAGAATTGAAAATATTTTACATTGCTGGTTGAAGTGTTGTCTATGACAGTGTTTTTAACCTGCCTGGCTTTTGAATTAAATCGTTTTCCCATTGTAAATTCAAGTTGAAATTAGTAAACAAAATAAGCAAAAATATACATGTGTTTAGTGTTGTTGCACTCTTCTCTCCTATCAGTTTTATGTCTCTCTCTTACATCACAGTCGACCAAAATTTTGAATAGCGGCGGCTAGCTGGCTTAGTAGAAGTGGAATGATATGACGTCATTAGACGGTCTTTTTACGTAGTTTTGACGTTATTTGTCGGTCAAGGTTTTTGCTGGTTGTAGTGAAGTGTTATAAAATTACGGAAATGTCACTTGATTGTGACAGATTTATGAAAAAATTATACAAACAATGGTTTATTCAATTTTTGACTGGCAAGTGACTTAAAAATTACGTAATTAGACCGTCTTATGACGGTGGTCGGACTTGTGAGAATTTGCTTACTTGGGTTAAAAAAGATTGAATTTTCTGATACCTTCGTTTTGAAGGGAATGAAATAAGTTTTAGTATGAAAAACATGATCCGATTTTGAAGTTTGTTAGGGCGTTAGATTCGTCTTCAGGATTCAACATTATCTAAAAACCCCTATAATCAAATTTAAATTTAAAAGAGGTGGTAATCGGTACTGAGGAAATGTAGTAAAAAGGTGATTTTAGTACATAACTTTGGTGTTCCCATCGAAGTCCACAACAAAGCTCCCGAACCAAACTCAGGTTCAACCATGTCATGTGTAAGCGCACCAACGGGAAACTTGGAGAAGATTGATGCCAAACCGAGAACAAAAAACGAGAACTAACATTTTCAGCTTCAGCTTTAATTAAAGAAACAACAAATATAAACATTAATTCCGCTTCAACAAAACAATAAATACCCAGAATGCTTTATAATTCACAGTCTCTGGCCCCATCCTCACTTATATTATATATTTTTTTGTAAAAAAAATGTTCCAGAATTAGACACAGTTTTATATCGTTGGAAAGATCTGAGGATGAAGTGAA
>JXPG01045966.1:2208-12257 GCA_001015175.1 Megaselia abdita | reverse complement strand
TTTGTTTTACCTAAAGTTGTTGTTCATAAAAAATAGAACAAAAATGTTAATCTAAAAAAAGAATGTATTTAATATTTATATACTAAATAAATTCCAATTTTTGTATTTAAATGTTGATATTATTTGTTGTTCAAAAAAATATAAAACTAAAAAATTAAAAAATAAACTCCCATTAAAAAAAATCTTCGTTTTACGAAAAAACTTTTATGGATTTCCGACTAAAAAACAAAAAATAAATCTTAACTTAAAGTTTACTTATAAAAATAAACAATTGCTTCATTGCTTTTTCTGTTTCTGTAATCATGAAACCTTTGACAACGGTTCCGCATCTGGAATCTTGAATATATTCTGCGGATCCAGACTCCTACCAACATTTTTTTTATTTGTTTTATTAAGTAATGGAAATATTTGTGTGTTCTTGAAATCTTTGTAATTCGGTCGAATTCTCAACAGAATCCGAGATCTTGAGAAAGGAGTATTATGGGACATCCTGGAGTGGAACAAACTTAAAATCTGATGATGTAGAAATGTTTAGAGACCCCATAAACTATAAATAGGATTTGTAACTCGGTATAACTCTCAAGAGAGATCGAGATAAAAGCGGTTTACACCGAGATCTTGAGAATGAGTGGAGCAAACTTGAACTCGAAATATATAACAAAAATAATATAAAAACATGAAAAGAAAACTGAAAATGAGAACAAAAGAAATTATAAATAAAATCTAGACAAACTTAAGTCCGATCAGAAAATAATGGCCGAGCTTGAACTTGAATTATTTGAAATCATAATGTCACAACAATACGTTCAATTAAATTAAAATAAAATGCACTCGTACGTCCACAAATTCCGATCATCTTATCTCGACTGCTTGTTCGGCTACGACGGCGTAAATTGTTCTAATTTTCTCCAATATAAATCAAGTTGGAATTTCACTTCTATTGATTGTCAATGGTTCGAGTGGGAAATATAGTGCAAAATAAACGAACTAAAATCCCGAAAAGAGAGAGAGTTTGTTCATTCTATATACGACCACCGAGCTGTTAAAAACGACTTGATAATAGTATTATTCTGTTCCGACAACATTTTGCCTGCATTTTGTGGAAATAATAAGGAAATAAAGTAAGTTGAATTTATGTTAAAGTTATCTTTCTTTTATTTGGAAAAACCAAAAAAAAATATTTAATTATTCTTTTCCGTTTTATTAGCTCAACAAAAGTCAATGGGAATACCTAATCCCCTCTGACCCCGAGATACCGTTCAAGGAAATCATTGGGAATACTTTCTCTCCTGATTCATTCTTAGTTCCAAACTATAGTTATACATCAGCAGAAATCCTGCTCGTTAAAACATATCGTGTAGGGAATTCTCCAAAATGTGCAATCAGAAACTTAGTATGACCATAGATTCTTTTCGTTTAACTATGTCAAAGAATAAGAAGAAGCCGAGGAGCATTTATGGGAAGAAGAAGTATCCATTTTTTGGATTAAAGCCTAGGTTTGTTGTCCTTATTAAGTGGTCACACATATATTATGTGTGATATTCCATATTTTTACTGTACTTACATCCATGATAAGACTATTACGATATGTGTTTATTGAGGGGGTAACACCATAATCTCTTCTCTGAGTGTGTGCTTGATTCTGGAGAAAAAATACAGTTGAACTAAGATGATTCTTGGACTATCCCGTATCAAGGAAAACTTGTGTTTCTGGCGATCCTACCAACCTTCTTCTGGCAACTTCCCGATCCCCATATGTCTATATAGTCTTTTAACATCAAGATTGGATCTCATGATTGCGAGGAGGTTAATGATTTCACGTATTTGGGAAAGTCATTCAGTACCGACAATGAAAAAAAAAAAAAAACTAAATCACCTAAAGAGCCAAGATGACTCAAGGTGTGGTATTAAGGAATGTTTGCTTCCTATGTCTTCACCAGCTGCTTTTCTACATCAGTGCTGTTAGTTTTCCCTCCTCCTCTGAATAGAGTCAGTGATGAGCTGTCTGCTATATTAACAAGTGAACTGAAGAGGCAAACGATTAGTAGATTATGAATCGACGGAGCGGTTCGTAAAATCATCATATGAATGTATGTATGGAACGTATCTGAAACTTAACAATTTTAACCACCTTCCAACCACTCAATTACTTTAAGAGCCATGAGAACACAAAATAAAAAAACCATTCAAAAATAATTTCAATAAGCACTTTATTTTAATAATTTTCATAATATTTTTAGCAATAAATATAAGTACATTTAAAAATTATGGCGCCTGAATGTTGTTGGACCGACTGACTAGTCCAAACCAACCAGACAAGCAAACCATTTTATCGTGTATATAATTTTCTGATGGTTTCTTGTTTAAAATTACTAAAACATTGAATTTATTTTATAAACAAATATTTCAGCACATTCAAAATTGTAAGCATTGTTTGTCCTTTTTCTTATAATTTTTCTCTAAAAATAAACTTATGTTTCTCGCTTGCAATCGAAATCTAAATATTGGAAAATCGTTTTATTTAACACTAAATATGAATATAAAATTTGTAATTTTCGGTGAAAATAATAAAATTTTAATAAAAAGTTGCAAGCTTTTTTTTTTTGTTATTTTGAAATACAATTTTCCAAATTTTCTTTAATGAAATTAATTTTCTTTCTTAGCACAAATTCTTGAAGGTGTTTCTTTCTTCTGTATCAGTTGACTATATTTTGAGTATGTTGATTGGATACTATATGAATTACTTATTAATTTACTTTTTCTGGAATTATAGAAAAAAAAATTATTTATAATTTTTTTATATTTAATATTTATTATTTGTTTCTTGAAGTTTGTTTGTGAGTTTTAGGAATTTCATTATGAATTAGTTATAATATTTTCCAATCAAACTTTAACATTAGAAAATAGTATGTTAAAATTAAATTTTAAAATCTCGAATAAAATAAAACATAATTAAAAATATGTCAGAATAAAACTAAAAATATCTAGCAAAATATAAAACCCTTTTGTAATTATCATTAATCCTTTAAATAGTATAAACCTAATTAACCTCACAAAATATAACTTCCATTCTAATTACCAAAGATAATAATAACCTTTCACACTAGTCAAAAATATTTACCTGTTCATCTATTTCCGGCTCTGCTTCTCCACCTAAACATGCCAC
The DNA here is from genome assembly GCA_001015175.1 of Megaselia abdita. Taxonomy (NCBI): domain Eukaryota; kingdom Metazoa; phylum Arthropoda; class Insecta; order Diptera; family Phoridae; genus Megaselia; species Megaselia abdita. The sequence goes on along the minus strand of JXPG01045966.1, from coordinate 9,091 downwards.
ACAAAAAAAGATAAAACGGTGGAAAAGAAAGAAAGAAAAAGAAAACCAAATGTTAGTTAGAACCAACCCCAACGTTAATTTACAGATAATGGTCTTAATGACTGCAATTATTTTTAAGATATTAGCAAATAGAGTCTCGTTTAGCTACGAAAATTTCTCTGGTACAAAACTAAAGCTAACAAACACGTTATCAGCACTAACTACAAACTATCAACTACACTAATAACACTAAAATATAAAATGACCATGCTCTGTTCTCATTTCAAATACTCACATTTCTAATTCAACCCTTTCGCCTTCATACCCCATGGAAATATCATACATACCACATCACATTGAAGAAGATATCGATCCAACACGATTTTCAAACAAAAAATTCAAACACGTGCAATTGTGCAAAATAAGATTAGGGAGATTAAAAATAATATTTATTATATAGGGAAATGCAGTCGCTTTGAGGAATTTTCTTGTGTGTTTAATTCTGTAAATGCATTAAACTACACTTTCAAGGCGAAATATATCTTAAATTTTTACTTCAACTGATCATCAGCTGATTGATTGGTTTTTGTTGCTAAACAGCTGATTATCAACTGATAAATCCTGATGTTTTCCACTGAAACCGGAGCTTTCTCAATGCAAATATTTTCAGTGGAGAATATCAGATTTTAAATATCTAGGAAAAATCATCAGTTGATCTTCTTAAATTTAAACATTATATATTTCTTTAGCCAATTCATCAGCTTAATACAACCAATCAGCTGATTCACCCTCAAACCCAATTCAAGCCCGAAAGTGTAGTTGAACTTTCGAATGGTTTTTCAATAGAATTTCAATTTGCAAGCATTTTCCCTTATGATGTAATAATATTTATACCAAACACAATTTTTTTGTAGTTTTGAGCTCTAGTTGCTTACATATCGCTAAGAGGTTTATGATATAAGGACTAAATCAAAAATTAAAACCAACAAACAATGATTTACATATAGAGGAAGAAAAGAACAATAGATCGTACCTGTAAATTGAGGGTGTTCAGAATACACAGCGCTACTAGTTGATGAGGATGTGTACGTTGTGACTAATGCCGATGAGTATTGCGGTTGATCTAGATCTTCAATTAGTGTGCTCGACCCACAGCTCGTCACACTTCCTGACATAAAGTCTTCTTTGGTTGCATTTGTGGCTGAACTTGTTGTGCTAAGATTCGTTAGGGAATCGCTTGAAATATCTTTGATAAGTTCATGTATCGGTGCATTCAATGACGTTGACATTGTGCTTGTGGTTGTACGCGTAACAGTCTGGGTTGGTCCTTTCACAATAGTTGTAGTTATCGTTGTGGTTGTGTCACCATCGTTGATAACTTCAGTTCTCACGGTCTTAGCCTCTTGATCTATTTCCAGAGAGTCCTGGCTATCCCTACTAGGTAAGTCTTGCATCTGATGTTCTAAAGAATCTATTGAAGATCGGGTTGTTGAAACTTGACACTTCGATACTTCTATCGAATCAATTGAGCTGGTCATTACATCAGGGCTTTTGTTGATCTCTAAGCTGTCGACACTTTCTTGTTCAGAGTCCCGCTTGACTTCGCTTTTAGGCCTATGTAAGACCAAATCAAGACTATCTGTGGAGTTCTCCATTGGGTTCTCTTCGCATTCTTCTAACTTGGCTTTAATGAGAGAATCGATTTCATCGCTAGTAAGCAATTTTTCAGTTGATATCACAGTGGTTGTTGAAGTTCTTGTTGTTCTCACGGCTTCTCCCGATCCAGACTTGTCTGATTTGTTTGATTCATCCGATCGAGAGAGCAAGCTGGCTGCTTCTTCTCTAGCCTTAATTTCCAGGAGATGGGCTTCTAAGCAAGCACTCTCCAATCCTTCAAATTCTTTTAAACTAGACAAGGAAACATCGTCTCCCTGACCATTGCCTGAGCGCATTACATATCTTCTAGTAAAACTACCATTACTTGAGTCCGTAGATCCCTGATGAGCCTTGCGGTTCTCCAATGAGATTGCTGCTTCTAAATTTTCAAATTCTTGTAAGCTGCTCATTGAAACATCGTCATGTTCAGCTCGCGAGAAGAATTTCTTTCCAGCTAAGACATCATACTCTGGTGTACTGCTGGAGAATGATGAATCTTTCAAACTACTAATTCTGCTACTTCCCACTTCAAACTCATTCTCTTCTTCTTTAATATCCTCGAGGACATTATCATAAGGATAGCGCATGTGATTTTCAGCAAGTTGCATTTCAACCCATCTTTTGTTTGCTGCAGCTGTGGATTCACTGCTGTCAGAGTCTTCTATACTAGGGTGGGTTGGTGGACTATCTTCGAATTCAAATCCTATGTCATCTTTATATAATTTCGATCCTTCGTTCGGAGCAGCTGGAGCTGATTTCACTATAATCTTCTCAACTTCTTCGTCATGTTGAGCAACATATTTAACAGGAGCAATTTTGATCCCTTTTCCTCCAAGATCGATTTCATTAGCTTCTTTACCGACTTCCTCGATAATCACGAATTCATCGGAAATGTCTGGCTGTTCAACCATTTCAAAGGAATCAGGAGAGTCTGGTCCACCGTCTTCACGACGTATCCTCTCAATTTCTTCCATTTTCTTTTCAAACTGTTCTTTGACAAGAATTTCATATTTCTCTTTTTCAGAGCGAATCTCTTCTTGTTTGAATTTCAGCTCTTCTTCTTTAGTATATCGAACTTCTTCATCGCCAGTTTTGTTTAGTTCCTCTTGAGTTCTCATTTTATAAAGTCCGTGGTCTTCGAATTTATCAGCGACTTCGTGTTCTTCATCTTCATCATCAGAATACTTTTGTTGATCTTCGGTAATCATGATGTTGGGAACATTGGAATAGTCCTGCATATTCTGTGATGGCCGTCTCTCTTGATGTTGTTCTAATGCTTGCTCTTCGATTTCTTCAGTGTCGACATCTTCCACAATGATTTCACTGACAGACTCTGAAGGAGTGAATGGTCTTTTCTCATCAAATTCACTATCGAGGGTTTCTTTCTTCTTCTTCTTTTGTTTATTTGGAGACTTGAAAGATCGACTGTATTCAGTTTCATAAGGATCTTGATCAGATTCTGATTCGGACTCTTTTTTCTCTTCTTGCGGAGCTGCCTTGAGCTCAGGAAGTGGAACGTCTTCCTCGTCTAGAGAAGATTCAGTGGTTTCACTGCTGGACTTTCCAAATGATCTCATAAAATCTGTTGAGCTTTCATTTCTTTTATGACCGCGTTTCTTGGGCTCATCACTGGGAGGAGTTATTGATGGTTCTTCAAGAGGAAAGTCCTCAGCTTCTTCCTCAATTACTTCATCGACTAACTCTGTTTTTCTTTCGAAAGAAGTTCCTAAAAGCTCCTCGGTAAGGAATGTTTGCATTTCAATTCCAGCTAATGAACCGGTCATATCTTCCATATTCTCCACGACTGTATCCAAGTTGGATGTACTTGAAAGGCTTACAGAGAGAATACTTTTATCATCAACTGATTTACCTAAATCATCGCTTTCATTATAGCTTGATCCCAACTTTTCTGTACTTTCTGGTGAATCAACTAACTTAGGTGTTTCCACAGAGCCACCTTTGAAGATCATCTCTTGAGATCTCTTCATGTGACATGGGATAGCTTCATCAGAGTCTTGGTAATCTTCCAGAAGAACTCCACTAAACTTTTCATCATTATCGAAGTCAATATCGTCTTCATCATCTTGCAATAGTTCTCTTTCGTCATCTTCACCGATTGATGGAACCAATGTTTCCGAAACTTCAGATAACTCCATGCTCCTCAAGTTAGCATCTGAGTCAAGGCTCTTCATGCTGCTGTCAGTTTTTCCACTATAATCAAGAGTACTCACAGCGCTTTCGTAGATAGTTGACTGCATAGCAGAGGCTGTGGCATCTAATGCAGTACGGTAATCAGAAGAATCGCCACCTTGAGACAAAAGGTGTTCTATATCTGAGGATAAAGGTCTACTGTCAGATTTTTCGAAACTCTTGTAAGGACTTCCGCCTGAACTCATGTCTTGTTCGATCTCTGGAATAGACCATCTGTTCAAAGGATCTGTTGCTTCTCTTTTAACCCGGTGTACAACACCATCTTGTTCTTCAAGAGATGAAGTAGAGGGATCAACTTTACTATCAACGGAAGCGTCTCTTTGTAAAGAATCATATGTTTCCTCAACATCTTCTTTCTGATGTTCCTCAACACCTTCTTTGTGATGTTCCTCAATTGGCTCTGTCGATGATTTCAAAGTTGGGAGCATTTTGAACTCAAATTCTGAAGGAGACTCTTTAATCAGTTTACCATCCTTAACAACTCCTATCAATTCATCTTTGACAGCCCCAAGAGATTCTTGAACCTCATCTAAAGTGCGAGCTAGAACATCTTCATCAGTTTCAGTTACACTGTAAGTTGAGAATGGCTTTGAAGGTTCTTTTTCGGATGCTTCAAGTTCGCTCTTCTCCAAAGCAAGCTCAAACTTGGCAAACTTATCTGATACCACCTCGGTAATATTGACTTGATGTTGAACTGGTTCTTCAATGACAACCTTTTGTTCAATAGGCTGAATTTGTTCTTCAAATAAAAGCTCAGAGCTATCCTGGCTAGCTACGTGTTTTGAGAAGATTTCTTGGAACTTTGTTTCTTTGACCTCTGATGTCACAGTTTGTTGAGTAACTGAAGAGAAACTCACATGTTCTTCGAAACCAGAATCTAATGTCTTAAACTCTTCGTGTTTGAGTTCTTGAGATTCGGCAGCTTGAGTTGCTGTGACTCGAGAGTCCTCAACAGTGGAGTGTTCAAATTTTATTGTTGCTTTTGAAAGTTCATCCACAATTTCGCCTACAGTATGCTCTTTGACTTGATTGTCTTCGGCTAGAGATTTGATGTGAGTTTTTGTCGCTTCAGTATCTTTAACTTTTATCAATTCGTCATCTTGGAGGATAGTATCCGTAGTGGTTTTCAGAGAATCTTTCTTGTAGTCTTCTCTAATATCATGAGCTAAGGCTTGAGCAACAGTTACTTTATCTGCTTCTTCCGTAAGTTTAGCGACACCCGAAACCATTTCAATTTTCTTGCTGTCTTCTTTGGTTTCCTCATATTTCCCATCGTCTAGAATATCGTTCCTAGTTTCAGATCCTTGACGAAACATCTTTGATTCTTGCTCTAATCGAGCTACACCAAAGGACTTCATATTATCACCGATGCTCTGGAAACCAACTGTAAAGCCTGATGATGTGTGGGTCTTTTGCGACTTGTCATCTGTCTCTTCTGAGTATTCAGATGACTTGTCTTTGAGATCACCCTCAAAAGTTAGAATGTCTAGATCTTTGTTATCTAGAGTTGCTTCGTATCCTTTGATATCTTCTTTGAAATCTACTCTTTTGTCATCAGCTTGTTTGGTATCTAAAGTTTCTTCATATTTCCTATCGTCGATAGCGAAATCATCACGTTTAACCTCTGATGGCTTTGTATCGCACGTTTCTTCGTACTTTCGGTCATCGATTATAAATTCCTCTCGCTTTTCAGTTGCAAGACTTGAATCAAATGACTGTTCGAAGTGTTTGATATCAGACGAAAAGTCCTGTCTCTTCTCATCTTGCTTGCTATCAAAAGACTGTTCAAATCCTTTTAAATCTACTGCAAATACATCTCGCTTTTCTGAAGCAGTTGATTCATCAAATGTTACCTCATAGTGTTTTTCATCAAATATGAATTCTTCTCTTTTTTGAGCTGAATCTAAAGTCTCTTCATACTTTCGGTCATCGATAATGAAATCTTCACGTTTAATTTCTGAAGGTTTAGTGTCGCAGGTTTCCTCATATTTTCTGTCATCAATTACAAAGTCTTCTCTTTTTTGAGCTGAGAGAGCTGAATCTAAAGATCCAGTGTATTTTCTATCATCAATTATGAATTCTTCCCTTTTTTCTTCAGCCTTGTTAGTATCCATAGTATCCTCGTAGCCATAAGCATCACTTGCGAATGTCTTTCTCTTTTCTTCTATGGAAACTTCGTCACTTTCGAACGTATCTTCACTCTCAATAGAGAATTCAACACGCTTATCTCCAGGGGTTCTGATTATGACATTTTTACTAGATTCACCTATATAAAATTGAGCTGGCTTTTCATTATCATCCTCTAATTCCTCAACATCTCTAAGTGATTTGCTGAGATCTGATTTTTCCATAGGATACGACTCATCGTCGATATCGTCTTCCTTAGCGGATTCTGAGTATTCCCCTTGGGGATCTGATGAAGTTTCGCTTGTATGTTTGGATGAATCCAAGGATTCATCTTTGAGCGAGTCCGAAATTCGTAATTGAATTCTTGGTCTGGGGACTGGAATCCCAGAAGGTTTTTGAGCAGTGTCTAAAGACTGCCAGAATTGTTTGCTTTGTTTGAAGTCTGTGTCTTCGGGTTGAGCCTCTGAACTGGCTTTGATGAACCGTGGGGTCGGTTTTGGTAAGTCCTTGTCACTTGATGATTGACTAGTAACGGGTTGGTCTCCTGATTCTAAAACAAAAACCCATGAAATTGGATAGATAAAAAGAAAACTTTAAAAGCTTATCAAGCTTTGGCTTCAAATAAAAAGAAACTGACTACTAAAAGTTCGTTCGAAGAATCCGAACAAAGTGTTTCAGCATTTGTTGCATTTTTCTTGAAAACTGAAAATTAACAGAAACAAAAGAAAATCCAACCAAACTAATTCAAAAAAATCAAAAGTAAATCATGCTGTGTAAAATTTAACGTCCTCTTCTAAGGTCAAAAACAAATTTTGAATTGATTATCGCAAGTAGAGCTCAAATGTATATTGCAAGTTGCGTGATTAAAGCAAACTTTCTAAAAGTTCAAACTTTTTTTTTTTTTTTTTTT
>JXPG01045924.1:6033-16282 GCA_001015175.1 Megaselia abdita | reverse complement strand
ACTTGTTATTTTTCTTCTGGGTGTACACAAACAATATATACTATACACTTTTAAAAATATGTAGAAATATAATATATTATAAATGTGTAAAGACCATATCAAGACACTCATTTAAATATGTAATATTTATATTTATTGAGAATTCTACAAATTTGAGTGTGTAAGTTAAATATCGAAATATGTAGAATATTGAAGGCAATTAAAATATGTAAATTTTTATCAATAAAATGCATGCTGCATGACGATATGTACTGCACAAAAAAAATGGTAACATATTGTCGTTCACAGCAAAAGAATGCAAATACAAAAGCATGAACGTTTTGCATCATATTTAAGGCACTAAAGAAAGCAAAAAAATATTTGAAGAGATTGNATTTGAAGAGTTTGTAATTTGAGCTTGTGCTTTATTCCTTCCTTTAGTAAATTTTACTACTTTTAGTTTATTTTACTACTTTAAATTAAAAAATGCATATGACTGGATTTGAAGCAACAATCACTAGTGTTCACTTCACTACATTTAGTACAATTCGCTATATGAAAAAAAAAAAAACATTCAACAGGATTTGAACACAGGCCATTTGTATAGTAAAAAAATTATTTGACTATTTGTAGTGAATTTTACTAAACCAATTTGAGTGTGCTAATATTTCTCTATTTTGTAGGAAAATGTGCTACTATTCCAATAGCGATTTTTTCTATGTCTAGCGAATTTTGATAATAATGTTTTGTAGTGAGATTTACTACTATCAATAGTGAAAGAAATCTTTTTTGTACTACTAATAGTAAATTTTACTATTTAGTGAAATTCAGTATTTGTTTGTCAGTTTTACTATTTAGTAGTATCCGTTGTATTTTTTTTACTATTGCTAGAGATATTTCACATCAAAAATTCACTACTGAAAATATTAAAAATCGCCACACATAGTAGTAAATTTGTCTAATATTAGTAAATGTTACTACAACAATAATTTCACTAGTGGATTTCGCTATTATTTTTTTTTTAGTGTGGTTCACCTTCGTCTTCTAGTACTTCAAAAGCACGTTTTAAATAGGATTTCCATATGATTTCAAAAAGTTCTACAAGAATATTATGAAGAAGGATTCAATAGGTTTTTAAGAAGTTTTTAACTCCGTAAAATCTTACCTTCTTCTCTAGGTCTACAAGTAGGTTTACTGGTATAATTGTAGAGGTATAGATTCCATAGGTATTCTAGAATGAATGGTATTCCAAATGATATTTGGGTGTCTTAATTCAGCTAATCAAAGCTTGATTTTCTGCTATCTTTAAGAGCTTATTTAGAAAATTTAGAAAAATATTGTTCCACGAGTTGTCTTTAATGTTCTAACAAAATCGATGAAGTAAAAAATGACGTCAACAAGGGCTTAGGTGATATAAAAACTCATATCTCTGCATTCCCTGAAATCATCTCCGACAAATTAGAAGAGACCACTTCTAAATTATACAATAAAATAATTGATACTGAAGAAAAAGTCTCTGACAAAGTCGATGAAGTAAAAGATTACTTCAGGAAAGGCTTAGGTGATTTTAAAGCTTCTCCTTGATCAGCTCCGTGGTTGCAAAACCAATTAAAATTATAAAATTACATCTGTCTGAATTGTGAGTGATTTTGATAATTCTTAGATGAGTGGATGAGGTGCGCGAGCAGGAGAGTGAGTGAGTGCGTTAGTTAGTGAATGGGTATTAATGCGTAAGAGAGCGGAAGAGTCCTGAGTGCGACTTAATGCGAGAGTTTTTGAGTGATTTTGTGAGTAAGTTGAGTCGGTGTGTGAGTTGGAGTATGTATGAAGTGAGTGAATCGGAGAGATTGGATGAGTTAAGGTTAAGATTGAATGCGTGAGTGGATGAGAGAGTTTATTAAGTACGTGAGTGATTGAATGCATAAGTGGATGAGTAAGTGATTAGATGCGTGGAAGACCTCTTGCATACGTAAATTATGGATTGAGAATTTATTATTGGGTGCGTGAATGGCAAAGTTTTTGAGTGTTTGCTTGAGTGCGTGAGTGAATAATGTCGAAAAGACCTAGATTGCATGAGCTTGTAAAAGGATTAGTGCATTGCATGTACTTACCCTGAAGTTTTAGATCCGGAATAGTAACATTTTTTAGGACACATTTCTTCCAATATCAAGTACTCCAAAATATTTGACATAGAACCTTGCAAGTACTTTCAATTGTAGCTATTTTTTGTTTTATATTTTATGAAGACAGAAGCATCTAACTCCATGGAAAGTATTCCTACTGCATCTATTCATTTAATTGTTATATTTATTTACGATACTAAAAATGTAGTATTTACTGTGAATGATAAAAGAGTTCTTAGAAAAGTATGCTTAGAAAAGAATGATTAAATCATTATATATTAAAATAATAGTTCTTTTAAAAGAAAGTCTTAATATCACATTTAAAACGTTATACTCTAGAGCAGAACCTTTTCAGATCCTAAAAATACTCTTAAAGAGTATTTCATACCAGTTTATATAGATATGATTACAAATCCAACAAAAACCATAATCAATAAAAAACCAACAGTCATCAAACCCACAAGCCAAGACGCTTCAAAGTTCTTTGATGTAAAAAAAAAAAAAGATCTATAAAAAAACTAATTACCATAGCAAAATATGTCCAACCAAGGAACAACTGCAACATAGTGGCTACCAACTAAACGCTAATTACATTTGACTGGTTTTCAACCCACAGTGAGTTCAGTTTCTGGTGCAGCCTTTTTTATGACCAGCACTAAAACTTATTCATTCATTCACCCATATTTTTTCTTAGACCACAAAATGGAGTTTTAATTAATCTTTATTAAACGTACTTTGTTTCAGACATGTTTTTAATTAAATTAGATTCTAACTAGAGTCTTTCTGTATATTTATTGTGTGGTTTGAGTTTATGGAGCTCCTTAACCCATCTGTAAAAGCAAAGTTAATAGAAAACTTTTCGAACAACACTTGAACCTAACTGCTTTCTGGTTCTTTATTGTCATATTTTCTACTTCTCCTTAACTCTTCTTACTGTTTCTCAACTCTTCTCAACAACTCATTACAAATTCTAATGTGTTTAGAAGACGAAGATGACAGCTCTGACTGACTGACTGACTGACGTACTGACTTTGTTTTTTGGTTCAGTCTGTTTATGACAGACAAGGCTGAAAAAGACAACACAACACGGCATATTCGAGTGTCTTGTGGTAACCATAAAGCAGATTTTCTATGAGGTTTCAACATACAAGACCGAGACCAACCGAAAATCACTCACTAATGAAATGTTAATGAGGTTAATTTGGAGGGAGAAGAGGAGTCTTTAATGGATATTTATGGGATGGCGATGAAGATGCGATGCGACAGTCAACACAACCTTTTTATCATCTTAATTGGTGCTTTAGGAATGTATTAAATTAGTGATTATATATATTGTTTGTTTGATTTCATTTACAAGAAAGTTGATGTTTTCTGGGAAATTTTCATAGAAAGTCTATGGAAATTTTTGGTAAGAAATAATGGTGTAGGATTAATAGTTTAAATAATTATTAAAATGTCAAAAAATTATTGACCCGAGTTTCTAAAAGAAAATAAGCTTCTTTTCGTAACGTTACGTTACGTTTTTGGTGAATTCACGTCAGAAAGTGCCTTTTTTTAATATGAAGATAAATTCTGAAGTTAGAGAAGATGGGTGCTTTTTGTAACGTTACGTGAAAGCTAACGTTACGTTTTTTATTTAATTAAACGAAATTTGTTTGGTATTTTTATTATTTTGTATATGTTATTACTTGTGTTTTATTTATTTGTGACACATAATTCTGAGATGATTAGAAGAAATAATACTTAGGTGACATTTTTAAGTTACACCTCGAGAGAGTCTAAATTAAGTATTATTTCTTCGACAAGTTGCTTTAAGAAGTCTTAAAGAAGTATGAATAATTACTTTATTTGCGATGAAGTTGTCAAAAATAGTTCTTTACTTAAGAAATATAGAGGATTTATTCTAGATGATTTTTGCTTAGATAAGAAGAATTTAAGAGCTCTCAAGAAAAACTTTTTTAAGACGAGAAGTCTTTAAGATTTCAAATTCCCGACATATATTACAATTCCTTTTAAAGAGTTTATTAAGAAGTCTTCTTTCTTCTTTCTTACAAAAGAAAAACATAAGAAAAATTTATGTTTCTTTAAGAAATGCTGCGTTACCTGGGATATAACGCTTCCTTTTGCAATAACAAAAATTAATTAACATAACAAAAAAATTATAATATACTCAATAAATAACTGTTATTTAAAATCGTAACGTTATTTTAAAACTTTACTTTAAAAATTAATATACATTCGAATTTTATATTATTAAAATTAAACGATACTTTACTTCAGTGAAATTCACTAGAAATAAGATGTGAAACAATTGTTGTAGTAAAATTTACTAATATTCGTAAAATTTACTTTCAAGTGAAGCTATTTTTGCTTACTTTCTGTAGTAAATTTCTCTAGACAATATTAAAAATTGCTACGAATTCAATTGTAAATTTTAGTAACTAAATAGCTAAAAAAGCTTATTAGCAAAAAGTGAATTTTACAAAGTAATGAAATTTATTACTACGTAGGACCAAATAATTAATCTTTACACTCGACAATTAATTATAATTATGCGCTAAATGAGCTAGTAGGATTTACTAATTGAAAATAATAATTTTTTATAACTTCATAGTATTTTTGCAACTTGAAGTAGTAAATTTGACTACAACATATTCTTATCAGATTTTGCTAGAAATAGGAAAAAAAAGCTATTGCAATAGTAGTTAATTTTTTTACCAATTAGAGAAATATTTTAACATTTTGCTATTTCAAATTTTTTCAGTAAAAGTCTCTACAAATAGTACAATATTTTCTTTTTATAAATCAAACCTGAGTTCCAATCTTGTTGACTGCATTTTTTGTTTGTTTCTGATGTAGTAAATATTACTGAAACAACTTCAAATTCAGTCATTGTACATTTTGCTATTTCAAGTAGTAAAATTAACTAAAAGTAGTAAAACTTAGTAAAGAAAGAAATAAAGCCCAAGTTCAAATTACAATCTATTCAAATAGAAAAATGGTCTTTAATTTTTACAAGTTTGGATTTCAAATTCATATTTTCATATTTTTTTTAATATTTGAAATTTGTTATATTTTTAAACATTAAAACAAACATAATTTCACTATCCATGTTTAATTTTAAAAAAACAAAAAAATGAACATACTTGAAAAATAATTTTTTTTTTGTAATTAATAAGTAATTTTGGTTTTTTTAAATGTTTCTTTTCATAATTTGAAGATATTAAAATTCCATATTTTCAAGCATTTTGATTAATTATATAAATATAATAATATAAAATAATTAATATAAATCAAATTTAAAAGTTTTGTTTAAATTTTGGGTCTATATTAATTTTTAAACATTTTTTGATTCAATACTTTTGAAAATTTGTTTAACTTTTCAAATTATTTTCTTTTTTAAAAAATATTTTAAAAATTTGAATTAGATAAATAACAAAATTTATCATAAAATGTATTTTAAAAGAATATAAAGAGTATTGCTTAAAAAAACATGATGAACATTTTTGTTAAATAAGACTTTAAAAATATTCTAAAAATACTTCAGAAATTCAAAGCTATATAGGTGAGTGTTTATTATAATTTAATTTTAAAATAAACCCATTAAATGTAAAAACAAAATATTTTTTAAAATTTCGATATAATTGTGATTGAATGAAATTTCGTTTTATTTATGTGAACATTTGTTGATTCCTTTACTTTTAAAACTAAATAATAAATACATTCTAAATTAAAAAAAAAAAAAAAAATTAAAATACTTTAAAAATATATATACTTTTTTTAATTATTGAGTTATCTTGTTTTTTTTTTTTTAATTTATTTTTATATTTTTAAGATACTCAAATTTAATATTTTTTAACTTTTCGATTATGATAACGATTGTGATTGAATTAAATTTTTATTTTTTATTTCAGCATTTGTTAAATTCCCTACTTTTAAAAATTAATAATAAATCCATGTTAAATTTTGAAGAAAAAAAACTTATTTAAGATATTGTTTAATACTCTTTAATTTTTGAAGATTATTAATGTAACGATATCCATACGTGATCAAAATTTATCCGTAATATAACTAGCCAAAGATGACTATCAGTAATATTAAGGAATTATTGCGTCCTATGCATTTCACATCAGTGATTTAGTTTCCCCTCTTCTTTTGAATAGAGTCAGTGATGAGCTGTCTGCTATTTTAAAGAGGGTATTATTATTATTAACGACGAGGATTGTGCCAGCTATTATGTCCGACTCACACGAAAGAACATTTCATACGAAAAATACAAACATGTGCACTGAGGATCGAACTCAGATTCGTCAGAGCGTTTTTTTGTACATTGTAGTTAAAAAACGAAATGTATACTCTACATATTTTAATGTACTGCAGTAGGGCATATTTGACATGGACAACTGATAACAATAATGTGTCTGGTTCTTATTTGAATGAGTGTGGTGCATATTTAATATGTGCTTTACATATAATTATATATTTATAATGTATTTTATTTCTATTTTTTTTTAATGTATATGGAACATATTCCTTGTGTATCTTACATAATGAAAGTGTAAAATGCACATTAAGGAACAAACAATTTCTCAATATGGTGTTTTTAAAATTAATATTCAATTTCTATAAATCTAACTTCAACATTGTATGAAAACGAAACAAAAACACTACATTACAAAAATAGTTAAATCTCATATCAATTATGTTTCCTTCCTTCTAAAACTACCCTAAATAATTAACTTAATTGGGGAAAACCACCCACTGTCCACCTCCAAATAACGCTCGTTAGAATAATAATAACAATAATGAGAATATCAGATTTTCACTCCCATCACATAGTCTATCTGGCAGCAAAGTGTCTATAGTTAGTGGAATCTTAATATTCATTATATAGTTTTTCTCACTATGGAAACGATTATTCTTATTCAAGAGCGGAAATCGTAAGACAAGGGTGTAGATATAGATGTGATACAGTGGTACAGAGGAGAAACTTTTTTACGATGTCCTTTTTCATGTTTTAAAGCCCTAAGGCTTAAATACTCTGACTGACTGAATGTCTGTGCTATTATGCGGATGGACTGTCATGGAGCTATCTAGTCTCGCTTTCTGTCCATCCGTTGTATAGTGAATAAATCGGCTTTCTCTTTTTCCCATTAAATGTAATTATCTGTACTTTTTCTTGGGTCATTGCACATAAATTCCTGAATGTTATAGTTGAGTATCGACCGTGCGGACCGAAAAAAGGAGCAACAAAAAGGAGGAAAGGAATGTGTAATTTAATTATTTTCTTTGGCTTACTTGCTACATTAATGAGAACTTGTTATGATAAGAAAGGATTTTATGTTGTTATATTATTGTAATTAGTAGGAACAATTTCGTATTTCCAGGGATTAACAGTAATGTTACCAATTATAATTTCTTATACTAAGAAGATTATGGTGTTTCTAATGGTTCCCAACTTAGGGAACTTGTTTAAGGAAACAGTTTTCTAAAGATGTGAAGTTGCGCTAGCCGGCAATGTTGAGACAAAGATAATCTTTTGTTTTTAATTAAAACGTTTTCTATCCGGGAAAGTTATTGTATATACCTTTCTCTATTTACAGTTAAAATCCTCATATAAAGGAGGAGTTGAAATTTGTATGTCACCTACCCACTTGAATAAAAATGAAAATATCCTTGGGATTCTTTTCCATCCTTTGACTCGACTCGACTCTTTGCTGTATGGTTTGTTCTGTTACAACTCATTCCTTGAAAGAACCGAACCAGCAACACAAATCCAACATATTTTATTTATAAAGTTTTCTATGAATTCATGTTGTAATATTATGAAATATATAAATTTAACATTTATATGAAAATAGGTGTATGCAAATCAGAAGCATAAAATCTTCATTTCACTTTGCTTTTACCTTGTTTATTCGAAAAACAACACCTCTTTCATTTACTGAGGGAAAAAAGTAGAGCAAATATAACCTTCCCTTTTACAGACGGAGAAATTTCTTTGATTTTCTATAGTAGTTTTTTTTTAATGAGAGGTTTTTGTTTTAAATGGAAATTGTTAACTATTTAATTTAACAAATATATTATATAATAAAACATTATGTCATAGACAAATGATATATAGGGATACTTTCGTCTGATGTTTTCCACTGAAACGAAGCACCCTATCATATCAAGAAATATTTAATTAATTATATTAATTATATCATAGACGAATGATGGATAGTAAAACTTTCGTCTGATGTTTTCCACTGAAACGAAACACCCTATCACAGCAGGAAAGAGCTTTCTCAATGCAAATATTACTAACAGGGTGCTTCGACTGAAGTGGAAAACATCGGACTCCGAAAGTTTGAATATCTATGGTTAGTCTATGATTATTGTCTATAATGTAATGAAAATAGACAGTCAAAGAAACAACAAGAGCTACGTCAGTTAAAAATATGTATTTGTATGAACTAAAATTCAATAAGCTCAGTTGAGAGTATTATACAGATAGAGTATCTCAACCGATTACTGTTTTGAGATGTTCCATTTTTGAATTTGTATAATAAATGTAAACCCAAATATTAAGATATTTGTATAATATTAAGGAGTTTCTTCGAAGTGTTTCTTTCAAAAACAAAATATGAAGAAAAATAAACAGAAAGCATAAGTAAGTAATCAGCCTACAAGCTAAGAAATAAAATTTTAATATACAGAAAGAAAATCTGAGAATGGAAATTGTACCATTCCTTTTGTATTAACATTCGACGGAATCATTTCTATACATGTTTTTGTTTATTTCGTTCATTGGAAGACTTTCAGCAAAGGAAGAAGTAAATTAGATGCAATTCTTTGATCTTTCCCTGAATAATATTGGTAATTGGAATTTTCTTACTTTATTTCGTATTCTGATGTTGTGATTCTTTTGATTGTATAAATATTTTTTTGTTTCATATTTTTCTTTTAATGTTTCTGAATTGGAATTTAAAATAGGGAGTCACTTGAATATTGTATGTGTCGTAATCAGTCAATCCTATAAAGCAATTACCCCAATTTAAAGATATATAACTCCCACCAATCAATCACAAATTCCAGCAACCTTGTTTAATTTCAGTTCAGCCATAGTAGACTAATTGAAAACTGAAAAAATGAGTAAATTAAAACCAACAACCAATAAATTACAGCACATTCTGCGGTTCGGTATACATTGTAATTAAATTTGTCATCCGAAATTTAACATGTGGTAACTACTGTATCAATAACTAAAAGTAAGGCCTGTCGGACAAAAAAAATTGAGTCATTAATTCAATTAACTAATAATATTTGTTCCGCATTATTCTCTTTTTTTTAACGTTTCTACCTGCATCATTAAAAAATACAGTAATTTGAATCTCATCAACAGCATCAATTAAGATAAAGAGGTTTCGTGTTGTCGGCTGCGGCGGCGGTCGCTTTTATTGGGAAAAAGAACAGTAATCCTCATCATAAATATCATTAATATCGTTTATATCAATTTCAAATTAGCCTCATTTGCATGTTATTAGTCGATTGGATAGTTCAATAGAACTGTTGTTAAAGGTTACATGTTTTCTCGAAGATATGGGAAATTTCATGAAATTATATCTTTATTTCGTAGATGTCTTCACTTTCTTTGTAGGGTATTTTAATTGAAATATTGTTTTTTTTTAAGATTTTCTTCGATCATTAAGAATGTTTTGAGTTTATAGTTTAATATATAAGACAATATTCACTGTATCTAAAAATGGTCCTTCCTACCGTTACTTCAAAAAGACAAATAGATAGATATATAGGTAGAATTGATAATATACTAGATACTTTTCGTTGCGTTACGTTTAACGAAAACCAACAAAAATTTGAAGAGAATAAAAACTAAAAACTAAAAAAAAAAAATAATTAAATCAAACAAATAACATAAAATTTTAAGAATAAAAACAATTTAAAACACATTTTAAACAAATATAATATAAAATTCAAGTAAAATTGAAAACAAAGAGGAATGAAATCTAAGAAAATTAAGAACAAAAATATAACAAAACTTAATAAGAAAACACTTAAAAATAAAGCAAATAAAATGGCAAAAAAAATACAAAAAGTCCAAATCGAACAAATACTAAACACTTTCATTAAAAAAAAAAAAAAAA
>JXPG01045913.1:301-10558 GCA_001015175.1 Megaselia abdita | reverse complement strand
TAATTTAATTATTCCTTCGAACAAACTGCAACAAACAAATCTAGGCTAAGTAAATGAGATGTTAATCTTTTTAGTCTACGCAAACAATAAACAATAATATAAAACAATAAACATGTTCGGTAGATGGTCTGATCCTAAGACTTTTTGTGTGTACCAGATCGTTGAGAGAAATACCTCTTGATGGACAAAGATCAATTGTATCTCCTTTGATCTATTTTAGGGGAATCTTTATTGAGCGATCCATAGTAGATCGGGAGAACATAGAAATCTTGATTCATTAATTATGTGTGTTGTCCAGTGTCTTTTTGGCGACATTGGTACATTTAAAGTAGGCCCATTCTCCACAATTGCTGCAATTGGAATAAAAAGAAAAAAACAATTTATTTTCATTTTTGTTCATCTTTTCAAGTTTAATTTAATTTGTCTTATTCATATAACCTTCTTTAATATGAACATTTCGAAAGAATCAATGAGTATGACACAACTATTTTGAATATACGATAGTGTACCTTTCGTGACNACAATAAATTTTAAGAAAGTTAACATTAATAAAAACTCAGAAATAACATATGCAAATTTTTTTTTTTCATCAAAACAAGAAAAACTATCAAGAATTGGAAAACAAAAAATATAAAACAATTTTCCACTTTATTTTTTTTTTTATTTTTGAGAGTTTTGATTGTGTTGGTNTCAGCGAAACAGCAAATACCCTCAATATTAAATAATAATATAAAAACTAAATCAAACAAAACTGAAGCAGCTAAGTCAAAAATAAAAATGCTTTAATCAAAACAATAACATCAAGAGAAACCAAAAGAAATAAATAAACAAAAGTTACAAAAAAATTTTAATTTTAAATTATTAAAATTCTCTCCTTAAACAACAAAAATTGCAACAATTAAAAAGAAAGTACAGAATTAGCAAATGCAAAAACAGAAATAAATAAAACAAAGTTTGCAAAAATAAAATATCAAAGAATTGCATATGCAAAAATTTATTTTTTTTGTCATCAGAACAAGAAAAATTATCAAGAATTAACAAAAAAAAAATAAAAAGAAAAATTTAAAGCAAATTTCCATTTTATTTTTAGAATTTTGATTGTGTTGGAAAGGAATTTGTACATCTGCTAATTCTGTAATTCCTATTTTCTTTTTAATTCTTTAAATTTTTTGTTATTTATTTCGGTTTTTTTGTTTAAGGAAGAAATTTTAAGTTATAATTTTTTATTTTTGTTTTACTGTTTTTTTTTGAATTGTTGTAATTTTTTCTATATTTGTTTATTTCTTTATCTTTAAGATTCTTGATGGTATTTATTGTTTTGATTAAAACATTTTAATTTTTGACTTACCTGTTTCATATTTTTAATTTTTAATATTAATGATATTTATTTGTTTGCTGAAGTTTAACGATTTGGTATGGAATTTTAAAATCGATTACAATTCAGATATTTCAGCGGCATCTGCAATTATCCTTGTTTAATGTTTAATAATCTCCAAATGAATAATTAGAAAANTGTTTCAGATTTTTTTAATTTAATTTTTATTTTTTAATATTAATGATATTTATTGTTTTGCTGAAGTTTAACGATTTGATATGGAATTTTAAAATCGATTACAATTCAAATATTTCAGCGGCATCTGCAATTATCCTTTCCCCAACAATAATGTTTAATAATCTCCAAAAGAATAAANAATTCAGATATTTCAGCGGCATCTGCAATTATCCTTGTTTAATGTTTAATAATCTCCAAATGAATAATTAGAAAACAATTACCCTTCATTAAAATTAAATCACAAAATTAAGAAACCACAAAAAAATGAGAAAATAAAATAGTTTTAACTAGTCATGAAACCGTTCCTTCAGAGCTAATACTAAAAATAAATGCTATCAATAATTAAAATAAAAGTATTTCACTCAAGAAAAAAAAAAGAAGAACAATTATAATGAAGCGGTGCATAAGAATTACGTTCCGCATTGGCACTAGGGGTTTTATACAATTTATTCTAAATTTGGCCCACTTACAGCCTTTGGCCCCATCCTCACTTCGTATAATATAGTAATAACTATAAGAAATTATAAAGTCTATAAAATATTGGTACCTCACACGATCTTATCGGATTCGAGGTAACGAAGTTATGCTCTAAAAAGTCAGAGTTAAGTCCTCATATTTTTTGTGTAAAATTAAAATTTGTACCACTTTGTGATTTTTTGTGTCGAAAAATCAACTTCTTTAAAATACCTTTTTAACAAAACTTTTCTTCAAGAAAAACCTTTATATTTCTTACTAGAATTTCATCATATTTAAACAAAAAAAGCTGTTAACTTAAAACTAACTGCTAATTGAGCATAAAAACGTCAACAAATATATTAGAGATTAGATCAGTAGCTTTAAAACTAAAAAACCTTTACTATTAAATAAAAAATACCAAAATCTTCAATTCCAGATCATAGGCTGCCTTTCTGTAGTCCTCCGCGCCCAAGATTATGATTGCTGGTCGTACCCTTCGACCCTCCGCTACGTTGATGCGATCACATCCTTCACCGTTCACTCGAAGCCGAAGATCCGCAAAGCTGCTCAACACGCTATTGTAGCGATTATCCATGGAAGTTGCTTCATGCTTCCAAAGAAAGATCCTGAAAATGATGATCCAGAAGCAGTGATTCCTCCAAAAGTAAAGTTCCATCCAATCGGTGGACGAGTGGTGAAATTCTGTTTGAATCTTTTTAAGTCCGAAACATTGGCAAACTCACAGACCACAGTTTTACACGCACTGGACTTACTCAAAGACACAATCAGTGGATTTAAAACTGAAGACATCAAATTGGTCTGTGAAAGTATTTTGTCCATCATGACTGCGTCGAACGTCCTTCTAAGGACCAATTGCTATCAATTGATCCACGCATTATTTGCATCAAGAACAGAAAACTTGAATGGAGAACTGTGCGCGAAAATAATCGCCGCAATCTACGAATACAGACCAGATCGAACTGACGCGAGGCAAATCCTCGCATGGTTGACTGTTTTAAAAGAGGGCCATCTTCATTTGATCAACTTGAACAAGGATCTTTGTTTAAACAGTCTTCCGAGATTGGTTGACATTTTGGCGACCGATCTCTGGCTTTCAGACCGTTCTGAAATTGTTTCAGGAGTTTCAAATGCTTTGAAGGAGATTCTTCATGAATGTGTAAGACCGGGTTGTGAGTCCCAAGAATCCGCCGACATCTATAGACCACAGATTTCTAAGATAATCACTTTAATTGGTCGAGTTTTGTCAACTCCGTTCGGTGACGCTGCCAAATATGTCATCCTGACATGTTCGATACTCTTTGAGATTACTGGAGAGTATTTTGGTTCAGAGCTCCAGAGTCCCCTTTCTGTTCTTGGAAATCGTTATGATACTCAGAGTAATATTCGTATCCACATTGAGCACGCGCTTATATCAGCTATAAAGACAATGGGTCCTGAGTTGGTCCTCAAGACTTTACCACTCACTAATTCTAAAGGAGAAATTTTGTTGGAGAAATCCTGGCTATTGCCTTTACTCCGCGAAGGAGCTTCAGGAGCCTCTTTCAAGTTCTTCAAAGACTACATTCTCGTGATCGCTTTGGACTGTAATCAAAAATGGACTTCCTACGCCGAACAAAATCAAGTGTCGTTGTCTCATACTTATGAACTTTTGTGCTGTCAACTGTGGGGATTACTCCCTGGATTTTGCAGGAATCCCAAGGACCCAGAAAGCTTTAAATTCATTGCTCCTACTTTAGGTAATGCCTTGGACAATAATCCGGAATTCAGAGCTCCGATCCTAGATGGTATTCTAGAGTTGATAAACAATGAGAATCCCCTGATTAATTCTCAGTTGGACAAGTTTTCTAAAAACTTCCTTCCAAGGTTATTCAATGCTTACGCTCAGAAACCCAATGGAACCTACGAAATCGATATAAGGAAGAAGACCTATGAGGTCATTAAAACGTATCTAACAATTTGTTCTTCGAAAATATTGAATGAACTTTTCGAATCTTCAAAAGCTCAACTTCTCGAGTCCTCCCCTGGGTCTTTTGAAACCGAAGCTATCTTCGACATCACTTCTGTGCTTTTGATTTACCAAAACGACGCCGCAATAAAAGACTATTGCGACAAGTGTATTGTTCCGGTACTGAAAGGAGAAAAATCCTCAAAGTTTGTCTCCAGAGATGATCAGAAATTGAAGAGGCAGCAAAAGAAGAATTATGAGTAGGTTTTTTTTCTAATGAGACGAACAATTTTATGAATTCTTTTTGCTTTTCCAGATTACTGAAGGAAGTTTTGCAGTCAGAGAATCCAGCTTGTAAGACTTTTGTTACTAAGAATTCAGTGCATCTTCAAAAACTCTTGTTGGAATCGTTTAAGAGTAGTTGTAATATTTGCCAGGCGTCTAGGTTGCAGTGAGTATTTTTGTTCTTTATTTTGGGTTTCTCTAGAAGGATGATCTTTTTTTTTTAAGGTTTNTCTTTTTTTAAAGGTTTTTGGTATAGAAACATAGAATATGGCACAATTTTCCTTTCTCTTGACTGTTGAGAAGAGAATGATAAATCCAAACCTTTAACATTTTTTAGCAACATACACTCTAAAGAATTCGAAAATCTAGGAATTATTTAGAGTACTTTGACTACTATGACATTTTTTATGCAAAACAAACTTACGATTTTTAAGTCAAAGTCCATGTCCTTAGTATTTGATTTTTCACTCCTAATTTTTACTCCTAAAGTAGAACTCAATGGCAAAATTATAACATTAACTTAAAACTTTCCAAAATGCTTAGAGTGCTCTTATTGAACTAGAGCATGAATATATTCAAAATATCGCTAGAAAACCTTAACCAAAAAATTATAGAAATTATTTACAAGTTTGAGAACATTTGATTCAATAATGCCCTAAAGACCACTTCATTTTTAAAGAAGAAATCTGAGACAATTGAAGAGAGTTTCGCAAAAGGAAGAAGGTTATGAAAGTATTTTTTATTTGTAATTGACTAAACATTTCAAAATTTGGTTGAATGTTTGGTAATATTAATTGAAAATCATATTTTCGTTACCTTCTTCATTTTGTAATTTTTTAATTCTGTACATATTATAGGTTTAGTAGAAGTTTATTTCTTTGGTTTTTTTCTTGTGATTTTATATTGAATTACAAGGATTTTTTTTTTATTTTACGTTTGTAAAGGTAACATTGTAATAATTTATGTTAATTTTTGTAATTGTTTATATTTTTCAGTGAATTTAATTTATTTTTAATAATCAGTTCGCGTTTGTAAATCATTTGCCACATAAGTAATTTGTGTAAAAATAGTATTTTATATTTTTTTTATTTTAGTAATATACTACTATTTACAAACATGTGAAATATTTAACATAAATTAATATTGCGAAAAAATGAAACCATAACTTTGCTGGAAAAATTTACTTAACCCAAATTACTTGCTTTTAAATAACATAAAAGTTATTTATATTATTAAAATTAATAAAAAAATCTATAATAATTAAGATATTAAATTTAACTTTAAAATGTATCAAGTTGATGCAGTCCACAATCCACATCCAGACAAAAATTACACAAATATTAATTGTAATTATTTAATTATTTGATAATAAATCCCATCTTAAAGCAATAAATACCCTCAATTATAAAATGTTTACTTTAGACATAATAAATAAACTGAAAAAGCCATAAAAACAAATATTTAAGAATGAAATACCTGCTAAAATTTAAATTTTAAAAGGAAAAATTTAATAAAAAATACAAACAAATATCATAGATAAATAAACTTAAAAATCAACGTTTTCAATACAATTCATAACCAAACTCAACTCCAGTCTGACAATTTTAAGTTCAATACTCAGTAAAATTCAACATTTGAAGTTTGTTGTCGTGATATTAATTTTTTTATGAGACTTTTTTTTTTACTAAATATTTTATTTAAGACATTTTAGTAATAAAATCCGATATTTTAAAATTTTTACATTTTCAAAAATTGTTTTTTTGTGAATTCAATTTCGTGAAATTGCTTTTTGAATCAGACTTTTCTTCTACGAAGTGTTTTATTTGAGTAAATGAAGACATTTCAGTGATAAAATATGATATTTTAAAATTTTTATCATTTTTGAAAAAATTAAAAGGTCCATTTTTTTTATTGAAAATATAATTTTCTTTAAATTCCTTTTTTGATGAGAATTTTCTTCTACAAAATATTTTATTTAAGTACATTAAGACATTTCAGTAATATTTTATCTATTTAAAATATTAAATATAATATGATTGAGCAAACGTAGAACAACTTTATTCTTAATTTTACTTCTTCCCACATAACGGAAGCCAGAAGGAGCAGCTGATCGACCCTCGCCAAAAAAGGAATGAAATAATAAAAAGATATTAAATTTTTTTAATTTCTGGAATTCAAGGTTTTAGTTTAAGTTTTAAAATTTGATTTTCCATTTTTTTTAAGTACTTGAAGTTTATATTTGGTTATACCTTACCTTACCTTTATGATAAATATTTGGTTATGATAAATAATATTTGAATTAATTTCTTTTTTTATTAGTTTTGAAACCTATATTTATTTTTTATTTGAAGATTAATTTGTTCAATTCCATATTTCTTAAAATGTTATTATCCATCTTTAATTTAAAAACTAATAAATATTACTAACAAAATTAAAATTTGATATTTATTAAAAACAACACAAACATCCATATTTTTAGCTCCAAAAATCTTGAAATTCATAAGTTATTTTTAATGTTTTTTAAAAGATTTATTTTCTTATTTTTCAAATATTACAATTTTATATTTTTAAACATATTGATTAGGATAAATATTAATATAATATAATTGAAAATGTATTGTTTAACATGTTTTTGATTCAATATTTTAGAAAATATTTATTTTTAACTTTCCAAATTATATGAAGAGATTCTTTGATTTTAATCTTCAAAACAATATAAATGTAAACAAATATTCGTTATAAAGTTGTTAGAAATAACCGTAATAATTTTTTAATATGAATAAATTCTAGGAATTCAATAAATTAAGAAGTTTTTAATATTTTTGTAAACAACGCAGAGGAGTGTTTTTTTCTGCCGAAAAATCAACTTCTTTAAATTTTCCTTTTAACTAGAATTTACAAACAAATTAAGAATTCATTCCAAAATATTCAAAAGACTTATTTTTAAAATCTTTTAAACATTTTTCTAAATTTATATCAAAACGTTTTCTTTTTCATCTTCATTTTGCAAAAATACCAATTTGTCATAGGCTCCAGAAAACTAGACACTCCAAAAACAGTTAAACAAATCTAAGTCTAATAAAATCTAAGTCATTGTATGGAGCTTGTTAAGACTTTATCCTGGGCTTACTCAAACAATAATCTTACTTAGGACGATAACTCTCAAAATTCCACAAAAGATGATGCACTAATTAGTGAAAAAACTCTTCGCCAAACAACTCTTCTTTGCTGATGTGATTATAGAAACATTCGATGCGACCAAACAATTGTATAACATTAATGTCTGTAAAGAATAATACTGAAGGAAGGGGCGTCAAATGTTTGGGTTTCGTTGACATTGCAACTTTTAAAATTGAAATGATGGAAGAAATTAATTGGGATGTCTTGATTCAAATTGTGCTAGAAATTCAGGGTTTGGGCACCACTGATCAAATAAATCAGAGCATATTGAGAAGCTACTATGAAAATTCACTTGTTTATGGTACTTTGAGAAATTATCAATACCAATTCGACCAGGATCGCGAACCGAATATGATTGCAATCGAGACCCTGGATAAACTCGCACATCATGACGCTAATAGTTTAAAGGAATAGCTGCTTCAAGTATCTTAAAAAGGGCTTTGACGATGTGGAAAGAAATGTTATTATGCAAAAATATAACAAATTTCTTAACTTTGTCCAAAGCTAACAAAAATTACTACGATTCTCATTTTGATGGTAATCTTTCTTCAAAAACTTCAAAACAAGACATATGACCTTACATTGTTATGCAGATGATACGCAGATGTACATAAGCGGTTCACCTTCTGAGTTACCATCGCTAATTGCAAAAGTCAACGACGACCTGAACAGCATAAGCTTATGGGCTCAATCGAACAAATTGAAGATCAATAGCAAGAAGTCGCAATGTCTACTCATAACACGCAAGAAGCACCTCCAAGCTCCATCAGTTATTATGGGTACAGATGTGATCCCGTTTGCACCTCTAGTCAAAAACCTTGGAATCTATTTCAATTAAAAACTAGATTGGCATGATAACTTTAACCACATTTCTCGAACCATCATTATTGGACTGAGAGGATTATACCAATTTGCTAAAGCGCTTCCTGAAACAATAAAGTTGAAATTTGTTCAAGCACTTTTCATCCCTCATCTAATTAACTCCGATGTGATAATGGGAGAGTTGCCTGCATCTGACCTGAAATGCCTCCAGAAGTCATGTAACTCAGTTACAAGATTTGTATATGGTCTTAGGAAATTTTATCATATTTCCCATGTTTCGTCATTCTAGGAATGTCACTAAAAAACTTCTTGAAGTATAGAAGGTTTTTTATTCAGAAATCTAATCATCACAACGGAGCCAAAATTGACGTTTGTGAAATCTCTCAGACATCCCTTAACCTTTTAATATTTTTTAGCCAATCAGAAAGCTTGATCTTCTTTTTCATGCGTTTTGATTGGTTGGAATTAGACTTTGCTTATAGGAAGGTCAGATTTTCTTTGTAGATTCTGAGTTATCTTTTATTGTCTCGAGAATACATAAAATTTTCTCTTCAAATTACTTAATTCTTGTCTGATTTCATTGCCTGAAGAAATTCTATGGTTACATTAAAGAATAAAACCAACTCACCCTAATTAAACCAAGTCCTTAATTCAGAGTAATTATATATATATATATAAGTTTTCCATATTTTCATGAGTGCTTTATATCTCTATTATCGCTTTGTTATTCTTGTGCTTCCTCTCAACACTTTCTTCAGCCAATAAAAAACAGTCATTTTTAATCTTCTCCTTTTTTCATGCCTTTTTATAGGTTGGAATCAGACTTTACCTTTACAAGTTATCTTTTATTGTCTCGGGAATATATAACATTACTTAATTCTTGTCTATTTTCAAGGCCTAAAGAAATTGGTAATGAAGACAGGTATTTTCATGAATGCTTTATATGTCTGTTATCGTTTTGTTATTCTAATGCTTTCCTCTCAAGAGTTTGTTCAGCCAATAAATAACAGTCATTTTTAATCTTCTCCTTTTTTTTTCTATGTACATCCTAAGTTATCTTCCATTGTAACGAGAACACATCACATTATCTCTTCATATTACTTAATTCTTAATAATAGTGTCAGAAGTAGCTTAGCGCAAGCTTACTAGTCTTAATAGACCATTCTTGTCTAATTTCATTGCCTTAAGAAATTTTATAGTTACATTTAAAAATTTGGTTTAATTTTTCAATGTATCATATCGTATTATCGCGTCTATATCATAGAAGCTTGGTAAGGAAAATCCATACAAGTCTTTTATATTTTCATGAGTGCTGTATATCTTAATTATCGCCTAGTTATTTTAGCTCTTTCCTCTTAAGGTTTTTTACAGCCAATGAAAAACTGAGCTTTATGGTAGATCCAAGGTGAAAGCCCTCAACAGTTTCTTAATTCCATTGATACTTTATTTATTTTAAGTTCTCCATTGAAGTAATAACATTAAATATACATTGAAGACAGATTTATAGCTTGGATTGATTCTTGCTTCATATTGTATAGTTTGTTTAGTATAGTTTGTTGTTTGATTTTGAATTATTGTTTTGATTTTTTTTTTTCATATATTGTATATTGGGTTTTTTAAAGCCCTTTCATAGTTTATCAGTTTTTAATTTGAAAGAAACGTTGAAAAATATATGTTTATTCTAAATGATCAACATGATGTTTAATTTAGCTTTCAAATATTTTCTTCGGGTTTTCTTTTTTGAAATTACATCATTGTTTGAAGACTTGAAACTACAGACTACAGATATTTTAATATACGATGTTTCTCTGACGAGGTTGATTTTTCAATTCCCCACTGAACTTGTCATAGACAAATGTTTGAGTTATGTCCTACTAGCTGGCGCGACCCACCTTCGGTGGCTTTTACTAATTTCAATATACTGTTTTTGCACAGAAAAAATCGTTATGTAAATATAATTCAAATACAGCGCATTTGCTAAAAATTAAACCGAAAT
>JXPG01045880.1:0-11802 GCA_001015175.1 Megaselia abdita | reverse complement strand
TTGGCCAAAATATGATGACACAGATCTGAAAACATATTTTGTAATTCGAAAAGAAATATCATCAGACAATGGTTTGT
The DNA here is from genome assembly GCA_001015175.1 of Megaselia abdita. Classification (NCBI taxonomy): domain Eukaryota; kingdom Metazoa; phylum Arthropoda; class Insecta; order Diptera; family Phoridae; genus Megaselia; species Megaselia abdita. The sequence continues at coordinate 11,725 of JXPG01045880.1, read as the reverse complement.
TACTATTTGGTAATCGAGTAATAATTCCAAAAACATTGCAAAATGATATATTACAAATTCTACATAAAGCTCACCAAGGTATGGTGCGAATGAAACAATACGCAAGACTATATTGTTGGTGGCCCAGAATCAATGACGATATAGAATTTTTTTGCAAAGCTTGTGATACTTGTTCAAAATTCGCAATTTCTAATCCAAAATCTACTTTAAGTTGGCCAGAACCAGAGGAAGTTTATTCAAGAATTCACATGGATTTTTTGGGACCTTTTCTTAGGGAAAAATTTCAAGTTGTTGTTGACGCTAACTCTAAATATGCGGTAGTAAAAAGAATGGGAAGTAATACCAATGCAAATTCCTTGATTAAACAGCTAAATTCAATCGTTGATCATTTCGGTTGTTGGGATACAACAGTATCTGATAATGGTCCTCCTTTCAGTAGTAATGAAATTGGAATGTACTTCATAAAACTTATCATTCAACATATATTTACTCCCTCATAGCATCCGGCAAGCAACGGTACCGCTGAGCGATTTGTGCGGACATTTAAGGAGGGAATTAAAAAAATTATAGATGAGGGGATGATATAGAAGAAGCCATTCAAATGTTTATTCGTAATTATAATTGGACTCCGCATACATCAAATGGGAAAATACCAGCAGAATTAATGTTTGCGAGACCAATAAAAAATGAATTAGCTAGTTTAAAAAAAAAAATAGAAATATCAAAACCAAACCAAAATTTTTAGTTGATCCAGTTGATCAACCCGTTTGGATGCGTTCAACCGGGAATTATAAAATCTGTTGAAGGAAACAAAGTCTATAAAATCTTCAATTCTATTACAGGAGGAGTTAACCGATACCGATCAATTAAGAATTGGAAATTGCCGAGGTTCAAAATAGAGAAGGGAGTGTTGGAGCTGATTCCTTAGCAAGCCTAGAAATAATATTCACAATTTCATTGTATTAATTTTGAGTTGTCATTAAAATTATTTACTAAAATACTCCAAGAGTTTTTAATATTGAGATGAGGAATGGAACTATACAACTCAAGAAGTTTGGCGTCAGTCATAGGTTCCATAGAAATTGATTTGATATACTTTCTTTCGGCACTTCTATCAAGACACCCAGGGTTATGAAGTGGTCTATGTATTTCTTGTACTACGAAGCAAACTGTGATTTTTTCTTAAACTTTTGCTCCAGTTGAAGAAAACGGCTTAGTGCTTATTGTTTTTCGAAGTTTGAAGACATTCTGATTCCATTTACTTTTCTTTGAATGGTATTTTAACCATATATTTTCCATTAACGAGGAGTTTTCATGAAGTGATCCTTGTCTTGTGACAAGCTGGATATTCTTCCCATTTTTTTTATAATTTCGCCTCCATATCAGTCACGGAAATAAATGAAGAAACTTTATTTGGATAGCATGTTTTGATCACATATACTCAAAGCTCCGAGATGAGTGTCCATTGCCACCAAATCAGACAAGCCACTTAGTAGAATTTTTGTAAAAACCTTTATTTCAAGAAATATGTCGATGTCTGACGGGGTTCGGAAACTGTAGCCGGCAAGCTGCAAAAGTGGCCAAAACGTTGTAAGTTTTTCAGTCAATGGTAAGTACCATATAGTATTATGTCGTTTACTACACTTATTACAATTTCCTTTGGTTTTACAATGTGTTGTTTTATGTAAGCAGTTGATGCAAAGTTTTGCCGAAGTTACAAATCACCATTCTGGCATTTCTGTTGACTCCTTGATGTTCATTTCAAATGCATTCCTACTTTCTCCATCCAGCAATGTGATGTTGTGATCAACTATCAATGGATCCCATGATGAGGTTGTCAATGTCCACATTATTCAAAGAACACAAACCTTAGTTGATATTGTCATACATGTCCTTGATTGAAGTCGATGGACTATCTTCCAGCGGCTTAATTTGATTTGTCAAGGTAATACTTTATCAGCTTTTGTTTCTTGTTGTAACGGTTTTATTCTGCCTCTCAGGCATCCTTAAAGTTGTCTGCGAAAATTGTAAATGGCTTCAAAAATTTCTTGGATCACCTGGCATGTTTGACTTCAAATATTCCATCATGGGATATCATATTTATCATGTTCCTGAACAATTCACGAAAAGTTGAACATTAATCAAAGTCTCCGTCGAAAACTTGTATCTTCAGATCTGGTAACTTATTGCTTTCTAGTTTTAGAGGTTTAGAAGTTGACGGTTGATTGATTGCCTGTGTGTCATTGTTGTTATTGTCGCTATTGTTATCCTGATACATAATATTCTTCAAGTAGCTTTCTGCGTTGGCCACGGAGTTCCCTTTACGTTTAATGGCTTTATGCGTGAGACTGTTCTTCATCTCCTCTTCGAAGTTTTCTAGGAACATGTTGAAATTTCGCAGCTTCACAGAGATTTTCTTCAGTCTGATGACCTGCTCGTGATCGTGATTATCTTCTGGTACTACTTGAGGAGTCTTGGTTTTCGTTGTTGGCTTTTTAGGTGGAGGGTTCATTTGCACTTTAGACTTCGTCTAGAGGGAAATTTTTAAAACTTTAAGGAATCGCCTGGAACTTTAAGGAATCGAATTTTAAAGTGTCTGGAAAGGACAAAAATAGTTAATCAGTTTCATCCTCAGATGTTCAACATATCTTTCTATCTCCAACTGAAAATTAAGAAAATAAATCTTCCTGATAATTTTCAAAATATATTCTGCTAATGTTTTGATTTTAGGCATGTCACCACTTATGAAGTAGAATCTGTCTTTATGTGGGAATGGTGCTCATTCTTTTCTACATCCTGAACGTTGTCAATATAATATTCATATATACTAAGTTTTTATCTTTCTGGCATCTTAATCCTCCTTAACACCAATCGACGCCGTATGAACCAAACAAACCGAAAAAAAAATTGCGAATAGACAAATCGTACAATAAAGCTGAACTAAACATGATCTCATCTATCTTTTTTTAAATTAAAATATCTTAAAAAACAAGAACACTCTAAATGCAAAAGACATATTAAAATGAAATTAACGTGCTGTTTTATTTCTTTAAATTTATAAATTATTATTTTTATAAGCTTTATATTTATCAGAAGCTTCACATTTACATGTATTGACATAGACTTATCCGCATTACATATTTTATAAATGTTTTCATATTCTGACCGCATTCAGACTAGTTGTGGAGCCCTCAAAGGAAAACTTGAACTATTTCGCTAAGGTTCGACATTATTCCACTTTCTTATCTAATCATTTGTATTTTTTTGTTTTGTAGAGAAACTTTTTTGCCTTGCATTGTCTAGAAATACTTTGTGCAATCCACACAATGATTAACGCTATGCTTTCTTTTGAAGATCAACTGGAAGCGCATCCTATTAAAAACAATAATGATCTATGGAGCTTCAATGTTCGAAGTATAAATGTTGACTGGGACAAATATATTTATCCAATATCTAAGAGAAGCTCACCTATTTTCCTAGGACAAGATTTTGATGTAATAAAAAGCTATAATGAATTAGACGATAAAAGTGATAGGATGAATGTGTTCATATGTCATGATATGATGGGAAGTTACCTGGAAGATAGGTAAATATTGCACAGTTACAATGTCCGTAAGATAAACCTCAATTTCATGGCTACGTATTTTATATATATGTATGAATTTCATTTAATTATCGTCCATTAATAAACTTTTAAACTTCCAGGTTTTTCTCTTCTTCCCGTAAGTTTGATGATTATCGCTTCCTACATTGGTCTGGAGTCGATTATTTTTGCTATTTCAGTCACCAATATGTTACGATTCCTCCTTCCAACTGGATAAATGCTGCCCACAAGCACGGTGTAACTGTTTTAGGAACTTTCATAACTGAATGGGCTGAAGGAAAGGACAAATTATTAGAGGTTCTCCAGTCACAGGAAGCAGTAAACAAAACCACCGACGCATTAGTAAAGTGTTGTAAGCATTTCAAATTCGAGGGTTGGCTAATTAACATTGAATGCGAAATACCTCAACAAAAAGTAGCTAAGCTGCTTTTTTTCATATCTTCCCTTCGAGAGAAAATTACTATGGAAATTCCTCATGGTAAAGTGTTTTGGTATGATAGCGTTATCGAGACCGGTAAGCTCTCATGGCAAAACTCGATGAACGAAAAGAATTTAGCTTTCTTTCGGAATTCGGATGCTATTCTACTAAATTATAACTGGTCAGACAAACACATCCAAGAAACAAATGCGATGTTAACCGATATTTCTGAATCGAAAAGAAGAGCCTTTTTTGGAATTGACATTTTTGGAAGAGGTCAAGTTGCTGGGTTCGACACCCACAAAACACTTTCAAGAATAACAAACTTCTCTGTTGGCTTTTTCGCTACTGGATGGACATATGAAAAACTTGGAGAAATGCCTGCACTGGATATTAAAAAAAAACAGGGAGATAAGGAAACCAACAAAGCTTTTCTAGAAAAAAACGAATTTTTCTGGAAATCTCTTTGGAAGGATATGCCAACTTTCCCATACAATGAATTACCATTCACAACGTTTTTCTGTGTAGGATCTGGTGAGAGTTTTTTTAAAAATGGACGGAAAGTAAGAGATCAGTTCTTTACAATGTCAGCACAGTGCCTGCAACCATCAGTTCCAATATACGATAATGCTGATAGGTGTTTTGATGAAGCAGTGAATGGGGGCTCTTGTCTAAAAATATTGAAAGAGGCTAAGCTATTTAGATTGTTTTTAACCCATTTTCAAATAGAACGTTCGATCCTGGTTTCATACGCTTTTAAAAATAGTGAGCCAGTTGATAGTTTTGATGTAACTTTTCGATTCGAAGATGAGCAAAATTCAAAAAAGGACTGTTATATTTTCATGGGAAACTATAGAGACAAAAATGTTCTTTTACAGGGAAGATGTTATTTGTCTCCTTTAAAAATGGATTTTCAACGATTTATAATTCAACAAATGAATGATTTGAACATCCCTACTGAAATTCCTACAAATTTATCAAATGGTTGGGTCAGCAGATACTATTTAGCATTTTTCGAGAAGCCTGTGGTTTTGAAAGATATTGGAACTTTGTTCAGAAGAAGCGAGAACAACGAGAACAAACATAGCATATGCTTGTTTGGAGGAATACACATTACTTCCTTGGATAGTAGAATTAGGATTCAAGACGAATGGAATGGAACTTTGGATGTGATAAGAGAAAACTTATTCCACTGAATAAGTGAAGTATAAATGTTCATTCATTGAATAATATGACTATTTTTGTTTTTATATTATTAATTTTATATCAGTATCAGAGTACTTAAGGTATACACGCAAGAAGGAAGTATTCTATTAAAGGTATAAGAAGCTTAATAGATGTTCGTTTTGCTATTGGAGGTTTTGTTAAAATGTTCTCTTCCATAATCATCGGGATGGGTGGTACAATTTGTAGAGCATAAGTCTCCAGAATAAAATGCCTAGGCAAAAAAAAAGCAACCTCCGTANGGAAGTATTCTATTAAAGGTATAAGAAGCTTAATAGATGTTCGTTTTGCTATTGGAGGTTTTGTTAAAATGTTCTCTTCCATAATCATCGGGATGGGTGGTACAATTTGTAGAGCATAAGTCTCCAGAATAAAATGCCTAGGCAAAAAAAAAGCAACCTCCGTAATTAGTTTTTCCTTTAAAAAAAAAAAAAAAATAGAATACATATAATTCAAACACAAAAGAAGACAATGAAGATGTGTAGTTTAACTACGTTCCGTAGTAACACTAATGTTTTTTTATATAAAATTAATTATAAAATTGCCCCACTCACAACCTCTGGCCCATCCTCACTTCGTATAATATATTGGAACCATAAAAATCATATTAAAAATCATAAAGTCTATTAAAATTCATGTTACCTTAGTTGCTCCTTTTTTACGCCTTTGTATTTCTAAAATGTTGATGGTTTGACAATTCATGATTCAAGATAACGAAGTTAATAACTAAAATATCAATTTTTTTTATCTATATGTATGTAATTGTATATGCCTTTTTACTGTCGCTTCCGTACACCACTGCATTTAGAAATTCCAAAAAGTAATGATGAGGATTTGAAAGCTTCATAAGTACAATCAAAAATCGGTATATAACTTGAAAATCGAATAAGATTTGTTGAACTAAAATAAAAAATTTAAGCTTTTAAAACTTAAGCGCTATAGTGCCTTTTTTTGTCAACCATTAAACATTCTGTTAATGGCAATTTGTAGTAGTCAGATAGACCTTTAAAATGAGGTGTCACGTGTCCATCTCGGACAATAATAATACACAATATGATCTCTTGAGATGTGATGTATTGTAAAGTGGGAATTGTCTTACTTTATCATCTCTTCAATGGTAAAATTTCTTCTACAATTTCAGTTTTTACATTGATATTTCTTATAGAAATTAATAGTGTGAGAGAGAATCTATATAATATTACTAAATCCTCATTAAAATTGAACGTAATGTTCCTATGAAATCATTTAAAAAATAAAACAACGAAAAGAAAGCAACGGCAAGGGTTTTACTCGAATCCACAGCCTTTGTCTGTCTAGGACACTGAAATTTCCCATTTATTGATTTCAAGAAAACAAATCATAAATCATAACTAACAATATAATATAAAACAAAAATAAAGAGAATACGACATGACTATATAGTCGTCTGTAATGATTTTATATGCTTTTTATGAAGGTACAATATAATTTCTGATATTTTTACGGTTACAAATGAGACATTGATTAAAAAAAAACTTTTACTAGTTCATTTGGTTATTTGACTAAATACATTCAGTATCATATTAACAGTGTCTGGTTTATTGTTCTTATCGAATTTGAATAGTTACGTAAAACTTCATTGGGATTTAAGCCATGATGAGAGAAACATTTATTTCTTAAATCTCAATCCTTTAGAAATTATCCCTCACACCCTACTACTGCCATGCCCCGTATCTTTAAAGTGTTAATCGATTTTCTTCTTGTGAATGATACAAAATTAAACGAAAACAATAATTCCCAACAAGTGATAAAATATACAATGATACTGATCCTTTTTTTTCAGGTGTTTGTATATTCGAGTTTCACTTGCTTGGGCCCTTTCTGTTACGGCTGCTATTTGATCTAAGAAAACTCATTTGTTCGATACGCTTACTTCTCCAAGACATTTTATCTAGGCTGTTAAAATCCCAAGTTATGTTGAACTTTAAGCTTGGGTTGTTCACATCTTTGGCCCAAAAAAATTGTTTTTTCTAGACAAGTCGTGACAATTGATTTGTTAAGCGACCTGTGCCATAAAAGGTGAATAAATGGCTTTCTTCGATATGTTGATTTAAATTATGGTAGTCTCAGAATTTTCTTCAAAAATATCTTTGTAACTTATTTATTTCGTCAAACAAGTGAAAACCCAAAACTTGTGCTCCGAACGTTTGAATTGATTCGATATTGCTGATTGAATTAATCAACGTTTCGTGCTAAAGTGAAATGTAATATCATATATAAATTTATGTTTTTTGCTTAATTTTGAATTGATTTGAGAGTTATCTGAATACGATAATTCTATATATATACTATTCTATAGATACTATACGAATATTCTGCTATCCATCTACAATACGTATTGTAGTAGTCCGATCGACACACCTTCTACAATCAGTATTCTAGAAGGTCGGCTGGACAGATTTCTTAAAGCGACACGTTCACCTTCCTTCAGAAGTTTAGAAACCCTATATAATACGTAGAGCTTTAGTAAAACTTCTATAGACATTTTCAGAAGTTACCTTATTACTGAGTTGCTCATTCTTGAACAATGTATACTAATATTTTATATTTTGAGATGACATTTTAGCAAGGTCCAAGACGTTACCTTGCTAAAATAATTTATGTTGCTCAAGATAACACGTTTAAGCTTGGGTTTTTTGGAATATTCTTTCTGATTGGCTTTAGAGGATTTTACAGAAGTATCCATTTCAAGAGAACTTTCCGCCTTACGCTTCTTTGGTGTATTCTCTTTGTTCTTGCTAAGAATCCATTCAGTTTCATGCGCAAGCTCATTTTCATCTGTATGGTATGTTCACATATGGAGTTTCAATTTCCATTTGGAGATCGTTATTTTTTTTGAGAAATTCTTTAAGTCTTTGATTTTCTATTAAGTCATCGACTTGTTTTTGAAGGACTTCACACAATTTTTCAAACTTGTTTAACTTTTCATTAATAGAATAGTCATGAGCTATGTTTTCTCTTTTTTGTAAAAAGTTGTCTTAAGCTGCTGATTATTTCTCTTTAATTTAGGTGATCTAAGAATCAATGCTCATAAAGTGAAGTTTCCGTATTTATAAGTGATTCCATGGTTATCTATGCAAGCAGGAAATCCTTGCAATGAGTTGACACAAAGCTTCATCTAGATCGGAAATGAATCAGGAATGTTACATCTGAATCTTCAACCTCGCAACTAAATGGAGACGAATATTGAGCGTTTACGGAGATATGCTAATATGAAGTCATACTGTATAAAATCAACAAATAAACATTTTGAATTATTAGGTTAGGTTTTTATTTGTAATCGAAAATACCACGAGCCTTACTATGCGTGAAATAGCTGAAAATAATCTTTTCAATACGATTTAATTAAGTCTTCTAGCCACTAGAAAATGCTTGGGGTTATTACATTGGAAAAGCAGTCTTTTGTTTTGTTATTGCAAAAAAGCCTATGATGTAGCCATGGACTGCGTCATCTATTTTTGACTCCCTGTGTACAGTTGAGCAAACAAAAAACTGTCGATCTTATGATAGTGAGGCTAATGTTTGTCTGGGCAGGGGTTTTTCTTCTGGATTGATGTGTGGTGGTCGCGCGTTTAAAACCCTGTTGTTGCTGTATATCCTCGATTGTTCAGGATACTATCGCGGTGTATAGAAATTGAGTGCACATTTGAGAAATTGAAGGCGTCTCCCCATGCTGAACGAATGTTTGGAGAGGAACACGTTCGTCTTCAATTCGTTTCTATGTCGACTTGGAAACAGATACAAAAACGTTTTGAAAACGTATTTATTTGCATTTATTTTTAATTGCATGTTTAAACATAACTTAAACATACAATTACCCAAAAATTAAACAAATGTTTATTTAGCTAAATTATGTACAGAAGAGTTTTTGAAAATTCAGGTATTTTAGTAAATAGTCACTAAATGCAGACAAGAGCCTTCGGTTCTACTTGGGTAGCTAAAATCAAATGGCGTCAGCAATGCAGGACAATAGTTGTAGACCGAGCAAACTGGAGGCAAACGATTGTTAGATTATGAATCGACAGAGCGGTTGTTAATAAAGTAACTAAAGCAAATGCTATTTTATGTGTGTTCTTCAGACTCTCCCAACATGTACGCTGAGATCACCTTTTTATACTCTAAGCATTTCGGTGTCTGCTACTTTCTACTGAGATCGGAACACCCTACTAGGGTAAGAAAAAGCTGTTTCAATGAAAATGTAACTAAAAATAAAACATCAGATTCCGAAAGATTGCATTTTTTTGTATTTAACATAAAAACTTAAAACAGTTTATGGGTATTTTAAAAACAGATATTTGTTCACTTCTCAGTCTAGAGTTTGTCATTTGAATATAAATTTTGTTACATAAATATACCTTGTAAAATTATTTGTCCCTCAATCGCTAAACGATTTTAAAATTATTTTAACTCAGCAATCCTAAAACGTTTACCGACGACCAAAAGAAGTCGTCTCATATACGTCTAATTTTCGTATATAGTTCACGTCACGTCGAAATAATCATAACCAGGAGCAATATTTGTTTGTTTTGGTGAATCTATAGTATATAAAACAGTAGAATGAAATTAAAGAAGAAAATAGACAGAAAATAAGGATGCCCTTATCTTATATTGTATTTTTATACGAGGATTTTTAAAAATAATCTTAAATAATAAACATATATTTATTGTTTAAATATGATCGTATAGATTAAACTTCATATATGTAAAACAAAAACTCTTAGGTATATGGTATTATATTAGGAATTGCTAAAATTATTTATTTTTATATTAATATTTAATTCTGTGTAGCCACCGGATTTGGATGAACTGTTGGTTGTTGAGAATTATTCGTTAATTGTTGGTGTTGTGCTCCTTCCACTTCTTGAAATTAAAACCAAACAAACGAAAAACTTTAATGTTAAAAAAATGGTATTACATGTAAAATTTACCTTGCATTATTGGCATAACCGTAGAAGTTGCAGTTAATGGAGAAGCTTGACCAATCGTTTGAGCAACGCTATTAGATGGTGGCAAGGCTGTAGGATTTTGGACAGCATTAGCACTTGTTGTGTGAGTCGCGCTCTGTGGCAAAACTCCAGGATTTGGCATATTTTGTTGCCAGTGCTGTTCCTGTTGCAACCGATGATGTGCTTGCTGCCTTGCTCTAAATTCAGCTGCCTTCAATTGCTCCAAATGAAATTGCTGTCTCTCCGTTATCAATTGTTGTCTCTGGTATTCCAATCCTTCTCTTTCACGTTCCATGGTTGTTTCCAGCTCCTCAAAGTGCCTTAGTTTTATTTCCAATTTTTTCATTTGAGTTTCTACTAGCAATGCTACCAAGGATTTTATCTTTCTTTCTTCCAAAGCGGCCAAGTGTTTAGCTTTCACAGCAGCTGATGACAGAGCAGCTGCTGCAGCCGATTGAAGATTACTTTCATTAAATACCTTTTCTTCTGAGCCATTTTCTTTTGCAGGATCCTCACCCTCAAGCATCTTACTCTCATTATTCTGTTCATCTTTTTTTTCATCTAAAATTAATTGATGAACAAATAAAAAAAAATAATATATTTTAAATTTGTATTACCTGTCGCATCTTTTTTATAGCCTGGTTTGTTTTCTTCTTCTGTTTTTTCGGATGCATTCGCAGCATTTTCATCTTCTTTCTCAGAACCAGTTCCTGCTATTCCAGTACTTGCTAGACCGGCGAAAGGATCAACTTTACCATTATTTGCATTTGCAGCTTTTTCTACACTCTTGAAATGAGCATCCATAATAGCAGCTGGAACCTCATCCTGTAATATTTCGATAATAGTTACAGAACAGTTTCATATTTATATTTTTATGTTTTTATTGCCATTATAAAATAAAAAGAACTGTCAAATGAATCATAAATACTCGAGCACCTATAAAAAAGCTTAAATTGCTTTCCAATATATTAAAAGGTGAAAGCGAAGCTTTTAAATCATCGTCCAATCTCTGATTACTTGTTACCAAGCCATATTTCTCAGAACAGAAATGTTTAATCAGCAAGGAGTGAAAATCCCATCTAGTGAGACAAACTATGAAGATAACATGTTAATTTGTTTATTTTCTATCTCTTTCTGCTCTATTTTATTTTTCTTAGACTTTCAAGAAAGATGGAGAAGCGTTCATAATCGGATTGGCATTTGACTTTGAAAATAAAGCGATATCTGTTGATTTACAAAAGATGTTATTTGTTTAAGTCAGCTCAGGATTTCACTTACCTAGGAAGTTCTATTTTATAGTAAAATCAATAAAGCTTTTCTGCGTTGACCTAGATTCCTGATATTTGTGCATCTCTTTACGGATAAGCAGCTATTTTCCTACTAACTCTCTTAAGACTTTACTTCAACCACAACAGTGATGAAAATATTACATTTTGAGAAGAACGACTGCATCTGTCAGTACATACCTACCTTACCTTTCGTAGCTTACAACCT